>PVLD010001001.1:61910-228962 GCA_004027595.1 Dinomys branickii | reverse complement strand
ATCTGTATGTGTTAGCCTGAACACACACTTCGAAGATAACAATATGTAAAGCAGCAACAAGCGGTGTTTTTTTTTCTGTTGTTGTTGTTGTTGATGTTGTTGCTGTTGTTGATGTATGCCTGTTTTCTTTCTTGTCTTTGGATTTTTGGTTCTTGTGTTTTCTTTTTTTTTTTTTTTTTTTTTTTTTTTTTTTTCTGTTATTGAGAGGATCAACTGTCTGACTAAGTTTACATGTCTGTATATGGGTCCATACATCTACAATTCGAAGATATCAATGGATAAAGCAACTACTGTTGAGACCATATCACCTTGTCTATAGATTAGTTGTGATTGTACTATTTTCTATGATAATGGGTGTCTGTTTGTCAATATGTTTTTGTACTTTTATGTTTCTAAAATAAAAAAAAATAAATAAATTAAAAAAAAAAAAAAAAAAAGAGTTAACTTTGCAGTCCTGACTTTGTCCTGAAATTCTTCTCCTTGCCTGAATTGCTAAAGTATATATATCATTGTGGCCAGAGCCTAACCTGGTCACATGGTGCAAGGTAAACAACTATGGCCAGGCCTAGACATTCCAATCTATTACTATGGAAACCAAAAATGTATATAAGGTGAGAACAATGGCAGTTAAGGGCCACATTCTCTGATTGGGAATGGGGGTCAATGACTGGTCCATTTGGTTCTAAATTAAAGTTAATTAAAACTCCATTTGCTCTGAATGAGTTCTTTGATCTCTTGCGGAGTTCGACCCAATTTTTTATTTTTGTCGTAACAAAACAGCCCACTGTGGCACGTGTGCCATACATAGGTTCTTGGCTGACATTTTCACTGGTTCGTCAAAGGCAGGTGAAAATAATAAGAATCCAAGACATCTTTCCCTAAATTGAACTGTTCTGTGAAAGGCACAAACACCATGACTGAATTTAACATCCAATCCGAAGAGTGTATGAATACCATGTACCTCCACATGTGAAATCCTGAGGGAGTCATCAGTTATGTAATATTCTGCCTGGGAATACATAACCAAAATCTAAACAGGAAGAAACATTACACAAATATAACAATTAGAACATTCACTTTTTTAAAAAGGAAGATCTACATTTAGAAATGTCAATGTCATACACAGAAGGCAGAATAACTGTGCCAGGCTTAAAAAACTACAGTTTGATGCAATGTGTGATTCTAGGCTTGGTTCTACAATGGAGGCTAAAAGAGACCACAAAACAGGATTTATTCGGTCAACTGACAAGACTGGACAATAAACCATCAGCTAGTTCAAAAGTAATGAATCCCTGTTAAACAAACTAAACTTGGTAACTGCATCTGGACTATCAGAGAACATCTTAAGAAATGTACACTACCTTGTATTGTACTTACTCTGAAACAGCTCCAAAATAACATTTTGTCTACCTAATATCTGCACACACTAAATACATAGGTCAATGACAAAGACACACAGATACATAGTAGATTGATAGATGATAAAGATATCAAGAGGTAAGTTTCCAGAGAACGAGGGAAGAACAACTTAAGCAAATGATAAAGGGTATTTTAATACCATGTGTATTATCCTTATAACTTTTCTGTAAGTTTACATTATTTCCAAATAAAAAGTTTATTTTAACTTGCTTCGACACACACAAGAAAAGCCTTCTTCAATACACATTTTCCTCTACTGGCTTCACTAGTTATTGTTTTGTAGACACTGTATTAGATAGTAAAAGTGTATAAACTTCAATATTCTAGGCCTCTAATTCAATGACTCAAAATACCAAATTAATGAAGCTTAAATATAACCTCAGTGCATAAACAGATTACAGATGAATTAATGTAGAATATATGCAGTGGGTAGCACTATTAAGTGGACCAAGCAAAAATGCAAATTACAGTGGAGATCCATGAAAGTAAATTATCACAAATTCCCCGCATTTAATTCATTCAAGTACATTTTGAAGTAGAGGAAGAGATTTTCTTTGAGGATGGTCCAGGAATTCAGTCCTTTTTGTTTCCACATTAACCACAACCATAAAGTATCATCTACAAATTCCAGTATCAAATTTTAAAACATAAGGATTTAAAGACTTTAGGGTTAAGGCAAGCCTGGTAACACACGTAATCTCACCACCCTGGAAGGCTGAGACAAGAAGATTATAAATTTGAACCCAGCCTGAGCAAATTAGCAACTCAGAGGATCCTACCTCAAAATAAAATATCAAAAAGAGCTTAAGATGTAGGTGAGTATGAAGGTGCTGGATCCAATATGTAGCACAAAAGAGGGAGATGGAGAGAGAAAAGAAAGGAAAGCAGGGGAATGGGAAGGGGAAAGTAGGAGAAAGAAAAAGAGGGAGGGAGGAAGGAAGGAAGGAAGGGGAAGGATGAAATGATCCTGGACAAAAGTCTTCTGAACTTATTCAATCTTTAGAGTTGTCTCTACTACATCTGGGTCAACAGAGGGGGGAAAGTTTAGTACTATGTCTGTATCCCATCTTCCCATGCATTTAAGTTACTTTTCAGAGAAAGAATTATATTCTTTTGGGGGGGACGTTGGGGAATACTGTTGTTTGAGTCCAGGACCTTCATACTGAACTACATCCCCAGACCTTTTATCTTTTATTTTGAGACAGGGTCTCAATAAGTCACTAACTTGTCCAGGCAGGGCTTGAATTTCCAATCCTCCTGCCTCAGCCTCCCATAGTGATGGGATTAGAAGTGTGTGCCACCACACCCCACATCTATACTCTTTCTTGATGCACTTGTATGTCATCAGTTTATTACACTTAATTATATTCTTTTAGTACAAACATGAATACATCAGTATATCCTGCTACTGGACAATGTGGGCAGAAGGGCATGGCATCTTAAAAGACCACTGACACCATCAGGCAAGAGGCTATCAGAGCACAAGGAGCACCTGCTGAGCCCATCCAGGAAGCAGAGGTGATCTGGGACACCCCAAATGGAGTCACTTCCTTCAAGGATGCAAAGAAAATCCTGGACTCACATGAACTAAGTACTCCGTGAGTAGCTCTTGGTTGTCCAGACTGCATAGGAATTAGGGTGATAGAGGATCAGCTTTTTACAGACAAATGTAAGTTAAGAGCCTTCTATTTTCAGACCGATGATAAAAGGGCAGAGGCTCCTGGTGCAGATAATATGCATTAGTTTGAAATATGTGTTCCAAGTAGTTGGGGTTAATTACATTATTTCATTTAAAAAAACCCAGAAATACAAAGAGCAAAAGGGAACAAAACAATATGGGAAAGAAGAGAATTAAAATTCTGGCCAGGATCCTATCTTGTAAAATAAACCAAAGCTTCTGTATTTTCAAATGTGTACGATCAAAAGACACAGAATTTGTCTCTCCAGAGAATCCAACAAAGAACATGTTAATTTTCCAACAGAGTTATTGGGAAATGTGTTAATTGTGTACAAAGGCACGTTCTAAAGTACATCTGCGCATGGCCAAAATTTGTCCCACTAGGTTTACAACCACTAGAAATGAGTTCTTTTGTAAATAAGAGTTCAGAGACACATGCCAAGAGAATGAAAGTATCTGTAGAAGCAATCAATTGAGATAACTCACTACCTTTGGACCAGCCTGTAGAAGCAAAGCTAATTCTATGTCCCCCACGTCTTCCCGCCCTCCAAGACTCCTTGAAGCCAAAACATTTGAACCCTCCAGCTGACAACGTGAATCATTACATATTACCCACATCTAATGTGTGAAAACACCAGTCATGTGACTCGGTGCACCACTGTAAGTCATGAGGGGCTGCACAGGGAACCTGATTAATTTGTCCAATAGTCATCCAACACAACGACTTTAAGAACAAGACAAACAGCAACTTACTCCATCTGACTGGAGGGTGTCACCCAGCTTCTTCCATACCATCATTTTACGTTTATTATTCCTACTGTATTTTATTTCTCCAATCCATGAAGAACAAGTGCTCTTCTCTCCACATTGTGTTATGAACATACAAATTTTACTAAATATCTGATTACTTAAAATATCATTCTAATAAACTGAATATTTTAATATTCATTAGACTATAGTTAATGATACAATAAAATTTGAATTAATCTCAAAGAGGTTGCTACAAAACCCATGGGAGATGTAAACTGATGTTCCTCTTCTGTCATTAACTGAGGTAATTCACAATATAAAGAAACTGAGATGCTATATAAAACTCCCATCACAATGCAGAAATTTTCTTTAGTCTGTAAATTACACAAAAGGTTTTATAGAGATATACACAAATTATGCACATCCCTATATACATATGTACAAACTAAAGATGTATGAGACAAATATACTATATGTAACAAAAGGGGACGATATTCATACTATAAATCTCTCATGCTCAATTACACAGAATTATTTTTAATGCCCTCTACAGTACCAGGAGAAAGCTAATGAATTCAGACAATGGCCTCTAAGAACCAAGTCCTTTTCTGAGCTGGACATATCTGTCCCCAGTACTCTAAAGACACTTTCTTCAATCACCTGTGGTGACTATGGGTCATGCAAAAGATTTTTTCTTAAAAATGAGAGTCAATAATATACACAGTAAATACAGAATACAACTACACAATGCCAATAAAAATGGACTAGTTTGTAAAAAACACAATTGTCTCTTCTGAGTCAATAAAACTCGTGGGATCACCCAACAGCATTTTTTCATGTTCACAATGTTCAGAGCACTTTAAGAGATTAAAAAATTATACCCATTGACTTTTTCTTCCTTCTTTGCAATGTTACCTGTAACAGTCTCCCAACACTGGCTGGGGTTGGGTTTCTAAAGCTTCTCAAAAGGAATAGGTGACAGTTTACACAAAACACACATGGGTTCAGTAAGGGACGATTTCCACTTCAAGCTATTAAAAGAGACAGGGTATTATTACCTATGCTGGTAAGTCTTTAATACTACTTAAAAAAAAAAAAAGAACATATACTTTGGGTAAATAATCAGAAAAAAAACTTAAATCACAAGCTTTTATAATGTTTTATTGGAATATGTAGCTCAAATTATCTTAAGTGGAGTCGCAATTGATACATTTCATGCTGCTTAAATAAGATTAGTCATGAGCTAAGTCTCTTACAATCTGTTCCCAATATTCCTGCAGTGCTTCCTAAGGGAGCTCCCATATTCAGCTGTAACTACTGTCGTTCTTTTGATGCAGAATTCAGAAGCCTGAGAGCTTCTTATTGCCTAAGTCATGTTTGCATCCGGAGCCCCTGCACGCACCAGGGAGCCCCTAGCACACACCAGAGGATGACCGAATGGAAGGGCGAATATACAATGACCTGGTGGTAACTTCAGTGCTTACCTGGAGACAACCCTTCCCTCTGCTCCTGTGCAATCCTCCTGCACGAGACCCCACACCTTCAGAAGGCCAAAAAGAATCACTAGAGACGGTGGCCTCCTCAGAGCTTACCTAAACGAGGAGCTCCTTCACCTTCTGAAGGGGCTAAAAAAGGCACACTGAAAAGAGAAATTCACCTCACTGTTTCAGTTCATTTCCATAAATTCTAGAAGTTGCATAAGTGCAACCACTGCCCTGACAGCACCCACGGTCTACTGGAGGAGACGTAAACTCAAATAATTCACACACCAATTCTGCCTCTGTTTCTTCACCACCAACACTCTGGGTGAGGTGTACTTGCTCATGTCCCAACTGATGTGATTATGAAGGGGGTCAGCAAGCGACACCTTGCCTTCATCCCAACATGGGCCAAGGGTACCAGGCCAGCCACTTCCCTCTTCTCAGCCTTGCAGACCACCAACCACCTATCCTCCAACACCGCAGCTTCATTTGCTATTCTGAATGTAAGCGGTTCCCCTTGAGTCCTCTGTGTTACACACTTCAAACAACACTGTTCTCCAACACGGGCTGTGGCTTTCCTCTCGTTTATTCTTATCAGCTAATAGATGCGACGCTCTGCATCTCTAGCCCAAACGGGGACTCTGCCCAAGACGTGCCTCCTTGGCCAGCTGCATTCAAGACACACACAGCTGTCACCACAAAGCATCTTCCTAACCTGTCCTCCCAAAAGGAAAGGCGCTCCCTGAAGGCTGTCACTAATGTACTGCCTCAGAGACCTGAGATTCATAGCACTCACTCCCATTTGCTCCCTTCACTACGCAAAGGTTAAGATTCACAAATGTCACCAAAAGGGGAAAAACCCAGTTGTCACTGTCACTGAACAGCAGCTCCAGAGGAAGCAGGGTTACTCAGACATGTACCAGGCACAGGTGGTCGGCTGGCCTCTTCCTATTCCTAAAGAGAAACAACAGCTTCCAGAAAAACACAGTACGTATTCTTCTCCATCACCTCCAAGGGATTCACAATATAGAGTATGATTGTCGGGATAACAATTTTTAGCACTGTAGCAGATTTAGGTTTTGCACATACTCTACTCCCTAAGTGTTTGAAATTATTACTAGTAATGCTAGGTCGACAGCAGCTTCGCAAAGGGGGAAGTGATTCTGTTTTCTTCTTTATTGAGCACCCAAGACACCTCAGTAACATGATGACCCGGTTTCACTTTTCCAAGAGAAGTGAATCCCTGATTTTACAAAATATCATTCTACTTTCTGCAAACAAGCAGATAACAAACCAACAACAACATAATAACAGAGAGTGAAAATGATTACAGGACTTCAGTAGCATGATTTTAAGGCACTTTGTCTAGAAAAAAGTAAAATCACTCTGAAATTAACTACTACTAGTAGCTCAAGTTTCACAGTAAGTTTTATCGGAACCAAGACCCTTAGAGGGAAATTGGCAGGTAGATGGATGACAGGAAATTGTACCTGGGGATCATTACTTGCAATTCTCCTTAAACAAGATTACAGACTGCAGAGCTCACCATCCTATACACCACAGTACTCGTCATGTGCATTCCCAAGTCCGAGTGCATCTAGGGAGGTCTTTTCTAAATTTGCGTCTAGTGCAGTGACATATCAAATATGGAAGTATGCTCTACACGTATGTTGATTTCGTAGTGATTCATGTGAAGTAAATACAGTATAAGAGAAATGGTAAACTTTTATAGGCATACATCATTACCTCATTCTTCACAACGCTGGAAACTCCAAGCACATTAAAACAATACCATGAACAACTGAACGAAGAAGAAGAAAGTGTGGCAAGGCTGGCTCCCTTGGTCTGACTTGTGGCTCTGCCCTTTCTTATCAGGAGACCTCGTAACATCTAGATCTGACCCTAACTGTTGGCAACTGCCCATCTAGACCGGACCCTAACTGTTGGGTCTGCGCGTCTCTGCAGCTCCTTCACAACATTTGGGCCATTTGTCCAAAGTCAGAACGAACCTCATGCATGCCTTCTCTGACCACTCCATCAGAAATGCAAAGCCCCTCAATACTTTTTTTCTCCTTAACAGTTATTAATAACTGACATACTACACAAAATATACTTTGTGTATTCTCTCTACCTTATAATGTAAGCTCTGCGAGGGTGGGTATTAGTGTGTGAATTGCTTATTCCTGCACTTCCCTGTGCTGAGAAAGTATCCTAGATATATAACAGGTGCTCAACAAATATTTCCTGGATAAATGAGCGAATCTACATAAACACTGCTCTTAGAGTGTATGGCATACTTAACAGATCTCTGCCTGCTCAAAAGTGCTTACCCTCATCTTTCACTCCCTCCTCTCCTAGTTTTCTTCGTCATCTTATATTGCTGTTTTGAGTCTTACTAAAAACACTTTTATTATTAGCACCTAAAGTCATTGGTGAAAGTAAGCAGAATGTAAAGAAATCATTAAGTTAGAAACAAGACCACGACTGCCACAAGAGTTTTTCTCTCTCCGTGTTGCATGTTTTTGTAATTTTTAAATCCTATCATTCTGCAATCATATTGCTCTACCATCATGGAAAAGTGGCCGACACCTAACTGATGTGGAAAACAGCTGATTTCTATATCTGTCTGCGTATTTAGGAAAGAAAATTTCATGCATAGGTGCATTAAACTGGTTCTATTTCTGCGGAAAATTCAAGAGTGTGCTGTTTAAGTTAAGCACATAATCCTTTTAATAGAGTTACAGTTGGCTGGTTATTTTATAAGTGCATCCCCCTTCCTAGCAACCCTTCATGATACCTAAAATTAACTGTTGAGACTTTGTACTAACTGTAGAATTTATACTTTAAGAAAGATGTTTTACATGGTTTATGCCAACATTCCCTTAGGGAAGTAAATAACCTATATTCAGTTCGTAAAAAAGCAAAGCTTTTAAGTGGGTGAGAATAGTTACAAGAGTTTGAAAATAGAATGAATTAAAGGCTAAATGAGCTCCATGAAGTATTAAACAGTTACACGCCACAATTAATAAAAGAGCAGTTTGGGCACAAAAATACATATGCAATAAATGGAAAATAATGCCTCAAGAAAAAAAAATCCCTAGTATACATCAAAGATGTGGAAAGCAAAGGCTGAGCGTGAGGGCTCCTAGATCTCGTGTCCTCAGAACAGTTCCCAACCTGAGAGCATCTCTGCATTAATCCACGTTAGCTGATAAGGGAGCAGAATCTCCCTCCGCTCAACTGCACACAAAGAGCACACAATGATAAACAGCTGTAAGTAATTAATGTGACTCTGAAAATTGACTATTTGGAGAAAGAAAAGTCTTATGCCAATATACTCCAAATGGACAAGGGTGCACCCTCAGATGCCCCACCAGGCAGGCAAGGGGCGTGAGAGAAGGGCCTCTCCGGTGGCCCTGCCAAGTGCTCCATGTGCTGGGAGGGGACTCAGCCCCAGCAGGTTCAGACTTGCCAATATGCCAGGCAAGCAAGGGGTAGTGCTTTTTTGGCAGGGAGGCAAATGTGTCTGGTTTCTACTCACCATTTTTTAAGTTGCCTAGACAAAACTGCTATGGAAAGAGATACTTGCAGAAACCATAATTATGTATTTTATGGGTTTTTTTAGCACTCTGAAAAGAGAATCCTCCCTGAAACAACTAAATTTGAAGGTCTAAAATTGTTTTTACTTTCCCATTTCTAAATATACTCATGGATGCAAAGCAAGCTGCTGAGGTTGGTCTGCGGCACATTCCTCTTCTCTCCGCGCACATGTCTACAGCTGCAGGCCTTCATCTCGCGTCCTCTCTCGCACCGCTTGCCTTTCTTACCAAGTCTTGCCTTTCCTGACTGGCCGTTCCTCTCCAAGGATGGCTGGCTATGCTCTTTCCGCACTGAGGCTGAAACTTGCAAGCCAGACTCTGACAACCCCACCTCGTGGCCGCCAGCTACCTCCACCTACACATCCCATCTGACTCGGAGGACTTGCCCACTTCCGTCTCTCCCGGATGACCCACAGCCCAGTAACCCCTACGGGTCTTTCTTTGAAAAGTTGTATCTCTCGCTGCAGGCAACCTTATTTTTAAAATTAGTGTTCTGTCTTTCATACCTTCTGTGCAACCTGGTATCCCCTGTATTATGAACAACAGACTATCTCAATAGGAACTAGGGGAAAAGGGGCCAACTCGGCCAACTCCTCAGATGTCAAATGTGTTCCAATACATTCATCCCATCCCAATGCAATCAAACGAACTGCACATTCTATGAAAGCTGCAAATGTGTGAATATGTAGTGAAAAACAAGTCGCTATTCTAGTTTATCGGGTATTTAATATCGTAAGTTTTAGCTTCGACATAAATCAGTGAAAGTCAGAATACTTAAAAATTAATTATGTAATTCGATATCTGAATTGTATAATTAACCATGAGAGCAAAGTAAGGATGTGGTACACAGCAAAGAAGTCATCATAAAAAAGTGAACCTGTGATTATTCATGTACAGATTCTCCTCGGTGTGATAATATGTTTGGGAATAACTGTCATATTGAACTTCCTTTAGACAAAAATCCTATTCAAGCACGTCTCCTGTCTCTACGGACTTAATTAATTTTAGGTTGTTTTCAAACTGTATGGTCTTCGATACACTGATGTAAGTAATTTACACTTCTGTAAATAAAATAGTAATTAATTTGGGTTAGCAGAGTTTTTTAAACAGTTGTCTAGGATTTCAAATGTCATTCATGTAATGAAACTATACTGGGACAACTCACACAAACATTTTTACTGATTGCAACATTGGGACAAAATTTTAACTCTGGCAAAATATATGGCTTCAGCATTAAAAATATCATCTTTTCCATAAAATGCTTCACTGATTGCTCTCCACTACATGTTTTCTGTGTTAATACGTAGATTTAAAGAAAAACAAAAAATTAGATAAACAATCAATATAAAATAGGTCAGAAGAATGTACCAGTAATAGAAATTCATAGAAAGTTCATTTGAAACTTGCTCACTAACAGTTTGATCACTTCTTCTAATAAATATGGTTTATTTTAGTTTCTGTAATAAAAAAGACATGATACAGAAAGAAAAGAAAACACGTGTTAATACTGATTATGGTGAAAAAAATTAAACAAGAATTTAGCTATTTTACATTGTAAAAAAAAATCAGGAAATTCTAACGTAGTTTGCCAAAATTCAGGTTGAAAGGTGAGCATGCTTACAAAATGATACTGTCCCCGACCCTTCCACATGAGGCACCTTCCCTCTTCTCCCCTTGGTCTCTGTGGCCCGTAGGACTCTGCAGTGTGTCCACACCTCAGTCTCCTCCACGTCCTGCCCCTCCCACCCCTGAGAAACACTGCACAGGGCGAGGGTTTTCTTAGGGGAGGAATGGGTGGCCACAGTGAACTCGTAAGAATGCAAAGGCCAACGGCCTTAGTTTATGAAGAAACAAATTTAAGAATTCCTTAAAATGGAATAATCTGTTGAAAACTGCAGGTGAACGAAAGCCCCTCTTCTAAACTTCTATTCCTGCTAAGTAAACACAATATTGTATGTTATAAAAGGTTGTTATGGTTGATACAGTGTGTCAACTTGATCTAGAAACTAACTAAGTGACTCAGCAGGTTTCATTCTGGAGAGAAAAGGACATGCCCTTCCTGCTCTACGATGTTGTTCACTGTGTCAATTTGAGAAGTTTATAAGGTTAACTAAGTGACTGAGCAGGGGTTACTGAACTGGGTTACTTTGTGTTCATCCGGAGTCTGTGCGTGGAGATTATGTGAACGGTGCACGCCCCTTGGGTGGGGGTAGCCTGCTTGCAACATAAGGGAGGCCAAGAAGCTGGTTCCACCTCCCTTTTTGCTCTTGCTGCTTTTGCTGTCTTCTTATGCCTTGAAATGTTGCCCCTATGCCATGTACCACCATGCCCTGGAGCCAGATGATTATAGACTGAAACCTCTACAAACTGTAAGCTAAATAAACCTTCCCTTCCCTAATTTTGGGCATTGGGTATTTTGTTTCAGCAAGGAGAGAAAAGTAACCAAGACAAACATCAACCAGCATTTAAACACTGGTCAACAGCAAGGTTCCATGGACTCTTAACATCATAAAATGATTTCTGTATTGACTACTCCTCCATAGTACATCCACATAAGAGTAAAACACACTCACATATGTTCATAACCAAGAACTGGAAACAACCCAGTGCGAGTCAAATGATGAAGAAGTGTTTAGGTGTGGTATACTTACACAAAAAAACACTACTCAGGTATAAAAAGGAGCAAAGTGCTGATGCACAGTGCAATGGGGAGGAGCCTATAAACATCAGGTTAAGTGAAAGAAGTCTGACACAAAAGCCAAAGTGATATGACTCCATTTTTCC
The DNA here is from genome assembly GCA_004027595.1 of Dinomys branickii. Classification (NCBI taxonomy): domain Eukaryota; kingdom Metazoa; phylum Chordata; class Mammalia; order Rodentia; family Dinomyidae; genus Dinomys; species Dinomys branickii. The sequence continues at coordinate 217,251 of PVLD010001001.1, read as the reverse complement.
TTCAATGTCTAGAATAGGCAAATCCACAGAGACATAAAGTACACCACAGCCAAGCACAGTAGTGCCCACCTGTAATCCCAGCACTTGGGAGGAGGAGGCAGGAGGATCATGAGTCTGAAAGCAGCACGGGCCACATCATAGGCCCAAGCACTGGGGATTGAACCCAGGGGTGTTCTACCACTGCTACTTCCCCTCCCCTTTTTATCTTTATCTTGAACAGGATCTCACTAGGCTGTCGAGGCTATGCTTCAATCTGCAATCCTCCTGTCTCAGTCGTCTAGAGTGCTGGGGTTACAGGTATGTGCCACCGTTCCCAGTTAACGAGTTTTTCTGAAAAGAAAACAAGACAGTACACTTTAGTCATTAAGTTGAGGGGAGGCAGAGGGAAGTTATAGATAAAGGATAAAAGGTTTCTTCTGAGGTGAAGAAAATGTTCTAAACCTGATTCTGGTTAGGACTGCACAACTCGAGAGACCTTAAAAACCACTGAACTGTGTATTTCTTCCCACACTGCCACCAGCTAGCTGCCCCCTGTTCAGCCAACCCAAACAACTCACAAGATAAGAAAACACAGGCTTGCTAGCCAAATGATACTTTGAGACAAGTCATCTTGAATCCACACCACAGATCTCCCTCCGAGCCCTGTCCTACATAAAGAATTTGAGCATATCTTTACAATTACTTCCAATAACCTCATTCTGAGCTACAAGGAGTCCATGGAACCTTACTATGGAGGCTGCAGAGCGGAGAAATAGATGGCAGCTCAGTAGACTGAGAATGAGGTAAAAACAATCTGTCACCTCTAGGATTGTTCCACTGCAAATTCAGTACAATGGAAATCCCAAGCCTTGGAAATAGATGTGCCGGCAATTTGCACAAGGACCACAAGGTGCCAAGTTAGCAGACCAGGGAGCACCATCTGGTGGTCAAATGGTGGTCATCTGGCCATTGCGGGGCAGTCCGGGAAGCAACACAGAAGATGAACACACCCAGCTGTCAACGGGCTGCACCAAGGGTTCATCCACATAAGACAGCCTCTATTCTTGGTCTCTCCCCTCAAGAATTTTATCATCAAGCCCACCCACCAATTTTTAGGATCCTCTTTCATAAGAACAAGCCTTAAATAGAAGACTGTATGAAACAGCACAAAGGTTGCCCCAAAAATAAAGAAACCAAGAGCACAGTTTCAGCCCCGCTGTGTGAGGCTGAACACGTTCTGAAGCTGATCTGGGCTGTCATTCTCTTCTCTGTCAAATGCATGAGTTGGACTAAATGATCCCAAGTCTATGTGGATCAACTTAAAGTACCATATTACCTTGGATCTTTATTCAAAAATGCATTAAGTAAGATTCTGAAAGTATTCACTTTCTAACAACACCCTGTATAGCTAATTCCCACATCCTCACCATGGCTATTAGCAGACACTGTGGCCCATCTGGCAGCCAATGCCAGAGTCCTGGTAAAGTGTAACCACACAGCCAGTACCTCTGAAGTAATGAACACAACTTCTACAGGCTGGTAGAAGAAAGTCAGCTGTGCTGTTTACAAGAATACTTGGTAAATGTGAATGCACCTTTCAACTCCAAATCAGGAATTTCCTTTCTTCAGAACTTTCTCCATTTTCCTAACCTCTCCCCAGTAATTTCCTGCTTCCTCCTCTGTGCTGTCAATCTGTCATACAAGTCTATTCTTGCATTTGTCATTTATTTGTATCTGTCTCACTTCTAGATTAGGGAGTGTGTGAAGGCAGAAAATACGTATCTCGTGTCCTCGGCTCCTAGTCGCTATCTGTGTATCTGTGTCTAGACGTAGTCTAGGCTCCAGGGACAGCTAGATCAGCATTAACTGACAGTTGGGATTTCATCTCTTTCCCTCTCTTGACTCCCTTTTCTTCATGTAGGCTGCATCAACAGAAGCCTCTGCATAGTGGTTAAGACACAAGTGTTTCTAGGCTCTACCAGTTTTCTTCCCTCTAGTGACCCTCTCATTACTCACCGTGGCTCTAAAATGTATTCTTTATCGGCCAAGTGAGCAGAGTGTGCCCATTCCTGGAGCAGAGTCATCCTGTAGCGCAAGCCTCAGAAGACAATCCCACAGGAACACACCAAGACCTGTCTCCACAAAACCAGCGCAGGAAAGGACGGCAGAAAGAGCAGGCATCCATTACAGCTTGACTGTTTGCTTAACTACAGACAGTCACATTTGTTACGTTTGTAATAGTGATTGTGCTCTCAGGGATTGTAGCTGTGCAACTAGTTAGAACATATAAAGTCTAATAAATTAGGCCACAATTAGCTCAGGAGGGTGGAGCCTGGGGGAGGAGTGGAGCCCAAAGGGAAATGGCTATTTTTCTTAGTCCACCTAAAGCTAAAGAGACTACGGTCCCTTCTTTACACCATGTAACAAAATTAAATCGAAGTGAGTCAGGGACCTACACGTAATCACTGAAACCGTAAAACGCACAGAAGACCGAAGTATAAATCTACATGACCTCAGCGCAAACAACAGCTTCTTCTTACACAGGAATCAAAGCCACAGGAAAGATAAATTGAAGCTAATCAAAATGTAAAACGTTGTACTTCCAAGTACAACATCAAGCTGGGCGTGGTGGCACACGCTTGTAATCCCAGCACTCGGGAGGCTGACGCAGGAGGATGGTTGCACGGTCAAGGCCAGCCTGGGCTACAAAGTGAGCTCAAGGCCAGCCGAACTGCACAGCGAGACCCTGTCTCAAAAAAACAAAACAACAACAAGAAGTACAACATCAAGAAAGGGAAAATACAACCAAAGAAATAGAAAATTTTGCAGCTCATGCATGTGATAAGGATCTAGCATCCAGAATCAATAAAGAACTCTTGATACTCTGTAATAAAAGATGAATAACTCACTTAAAAGCCAGAAAAGGATTTGAATAAATATTTCTCCAAAGAACACATACAGTGGCCAATTCCCAAATGAAAAGGTGCTTCACATCACTAATTGTTACAGAAATATAAATCAAAACAATGAAATACTCTTCACATCCACTAAGATGCCTAAAAAAATCAAACAAGTAACAAGTACTGATAAGGATATGAAGAAATTAGAAACCTCAAAAACTACTGGTGGAAAGGTAAAATGCAAACATAAAATGATGTGATCACTTTGGAAAACAATACATACAGTTAGCACATGGCCTAGCAATTCTACCCATAGGAACACACACATAAAAAAATGAACATATGTATCAACATAAATATATAAAAGGGCATCACATGAAGGTTAATTACAGTATTATTCATATTAACAACAGGAAACAACTCAAATGTCCACCAAATGATAAATGGATAAACAAAATACGATGTAATGCATTATGAAGGAACTTGGAAAGCATTAAGTGAAATGTAAGAAACCACTCAGAACAGACCACATAGTGTCCAGAAGCAGCAGAAGTCAAATAGAAACTGTATCAGAAGAGGGGAAAAGAAAAATAAAGAGTGACGGCATATGGGTGTATTGTGAGGGTAATAAAAGTGTCCTGGAATTAGTAGCAATGGCTGAGTATGAATACATACACACACACACACAAAAAAAACACTGAACTGAACATTAAAAGAATGAATTTTACAGTTCATGACAGGTATCTTAATTTTTTAAAACTTTGGAGCTGGGGATATAGCTCAGTGGAATAAGCGCCTGCCTAGCAAGTGCAGGGTCCTGAGTTCAATCCCCAGTACCGCCAAAAAAAAAAAAAAAAAAAAATTTTAAAACTCTGACTGCGGACTGGGTATTAGACATTACTGAGGAATTACGATAAATGTAGTGGGAACAGCAATGCTATTGAGGTACTGCAAAGCAATGTCCCTGCTGTGAAAATGCACCCAGAAGCTGGGGCATGGCTTGGTGGCCATGGTTCCATAACCTAGCGGCCCTCCAAAACCTATCCAAGGGAAGGGCACACTGAAGAATGTTAAAAGCAAAATGAGATACTTCTCATTATGCTTTAAAATACTTTAGCAAAAAAAAAAAAAAAGAAAATGATAAAGGAATAGTGCGTGGTCTTGGTAACTACAGCTCTGAGTAACACTTTTATTTCTGTATTTTTTTTTAATTTTACAAATGGAATATGAAGAGATTATGTATGAGATTGTGTCGTTTCTTATGCTTGAACTATGTGACCATTAGGCCAGCCATGGCTTTAAGGAACATCTGCTGAGAATGAAGGGAAGACTTAAATGCCGAAGCCAAGTTGTGGAACCCATTCAAAGAGATGAACAATGTCTGATCTGGTGTTTCCGTGGCCTCTAGGACATTCCTTCCTAAGACATTTCCTCTTATTAATCAAAACCATGTCTTAAAGCAGTGTTTTCACCAACTGCATTCTGTGAAACACCAAATATTTCCCAAGATACAAACGGATATTCACAAACAAAACTGTTCTGCAGATGAGTAAGTTTAAGAAACACCAAATCAAAGTTAATGCATTTGCTACACTAATTCTCAGAGGCCTCAATATGGTCACATGCCTAGTGAGTCATCCAAAAGGAGCTAGAGCATCCCTCCCTCATCTGGGAGACAAATAATCCACTCATTTCTACAGGACACCTACTAAACTCATGAAGTGGTTTTTGGAGAACCGCAGCATTTACCACCCTGGTAGAGAATCAGAATAACTACCAGGGCATGATATAAATATAAGTTGTGTCTGTCTTTTGAGATCCAACCTAAACTAGATTTTATGAAACGCCGGCTTAGAATTCCTTACAGAAATCTTTCAGCTAAGCCTAAAAATAAAAGAGGTTCACCAGGGAACAATGTACTCAACACAGTGAACAGCAGGTACAGGGATCCAAAAACAGAAGAATCCATGAAACCCTTGAAAGTGGAGAGCTGCCCCACATACACAGGAAGAAGGGCTGCAAGTGCAGCTACCGGGTCATGCGATGACCAGGCTGGGGCTCTACAAGGCGGCAGAGCTGGACACGTGAGCAGTGAAAAGCCAACCAGAGAACAGAACACGATGATGTGGTCAAACCTACAGTCTCTTCCAAGCCCCAAATAGATGCGCATGTGCTCTGAAGAAGGAGCCCCTCTGCTAACTGCCGCATCTGTAGGGAGCTGGCAGGTATGTATAATTCAGCTAAGGAACAACTGATTCATGCAGTACTCCTGCTCCCACTGAAGGTACTGTGAGCTGCAACTACAGGGATTCTTGTATGGGTGACTTGCCTATATTACACACACTGGAAAATATCTCTCTTTGATACCTGGACTTATGGAAAGAACAGAACACTTCCAGGACATGATGCTGCTTGAAAGAATTTCTCCTCATGACTTAAAAGCTACTCTACAGTCATTTCTCATGTTGAACTTTCAACTGTCAACTCTGACTATAAATGAGGTTAAAAATCGTTCCTTTGGGATTTGCTTTTTAAGTACTTCTTTTGCCACTCATTATACTCTTGAAAGAAAACTTAACAGTTAAGAATCTTTAGAATTTAACATAGAAATCTGGATTGTTTGAGTTCTTTGACAAATTTGAAGATGTCGGAATACTGAACTTCTAATTTTGCAAAATTCAACAGCTAGAAATACAACTACCTTCCCTATCCTCCATATAGCCCCACCTCTGCGTTAGATGAGCTTTCCAAGCCCACCAAGGGCATGAAAGGTTGTGCATGCACGGGTGTGTGCACACCCATGCACACACAATTTACACATTTATGTTCATGTTGTACAGACTATAATCCTCAGTTTACTTTTATCAGATGAGAATTAGACTTACCTAAATTTCACCCAAACAATGTAAGCCATTTGTCAAATACATAAAAACAAAAAAAAAAACAATAAAAACAGCACCCATGACTTAAACAAGCAGATCTTCCAGATACCTTGCAGACATTAATTATTGTAGCTAAATCCTAACCTTGCCTATACACAATATAATCTTAAATTACCTTTCCTTTGATAATTTCAAGCCTTTGATAAGAATTTCAAGATTCCAAAAAAGGCTGAGCTGATCATCAACCCCAATAGAAACATTACTTTAAGTCACTTTTCTCCTCAGATCTTAACAAATTCTCTCAAGCACTGAACAGATCCCACATGACTATGGGGTCTCCCAATAGATTAGCAATCTGATCTCTGTAGGCAATATCAATTAGAGAGTAAATGTCACAGATCATTTATGATTTTTAACATTCCCAAATGTATTAAGTGCTTTCTGTTCTGCTTTTAGTTACCTTTAACTTAATAGTCAATACTCTTTCCCTCTTTCAAAAAGAGAAAACATTTCACAGTAGATATGAGACAGCTTTCATTATATCATCAAGTTGTAGAGAAAAATTGGGACTTGATGTTACTTGTTCATGCTTTATTTTGCTTTGGAGAAGTACCAGTCTCACTGTAATAACCAAACTACTGGGTAAATATCTAGCACATAGGAAAGACATCCAAAATTCCATCTAGGCTGATGCAAAGATGTCCATTTTTCTGAAGGAAACAGAAGTAGAGAATCACTGTGTGTCTTTACTTGGTGGTCTTAAATTCTACAGAAGGATGTTTTGTCCTTTCGTGTGGCCTGCTACACAAAAATGCTCACACTATGCCCAAAGGGGTGAACTCTGTGGAAGATGTCAGATGGCTGGAGGGAAAGTCTAAGATTCTTTGAGTTCTATGCCACATTTAAAATTTTGCAGAAATAAATTTGTGTATTTCTTGTAGAAATAAATAAACATGAGGGAAAATACATTTCCTCTTGACCTATTTTCACAGTTCACTGTGTCTTTCAAAGTTTCTTAAAATACTCAAGTTCAGTGCTGGTAAAATTTTGTCATGTCTACTGACTTTAACACGTTCCCAGCCACTACTCCATTGGAGGCCTTTTGTATAACCCATTTTCCTCTACATTGTCAAGAGCAAAGAACAAGTCTGTGTCAATCACTATTTGCCAGGACCCATTGCAGTGACTGCTGAAAAGCACAATAAATTCGGAATGGACGAATTCTTTCTCATTATCATCATGACAACATGAATTTTAAGCAGCATTCAGGGGGAAAAATCAATGTAGAAAATTTTTAAACAAAATATGACAGGCAGAATATAAAGGTTTGTTACATAAAGCATACCAGAAAATATAATATTTTAAAAGCTTCCAGACCAATAGTGTAAATAATGTTCACTGGCTTTGAGAGACTCTGTAACTGTAAAAGTCAATATATTTTGCAAACAAATTTCTCCTCTGCAGAGGAAAGGGAATGTAAAATGCTGGCATCACCAAGGAGCTCCTGCTCTATAAAACTGAACAGAAATCTGGTTTTGTTTTATTAAAATTAAAGACGGCTGAAGGTTACAATGATTTTGAGAGGAACACTCAAAAGATAAGAATGGGGGCTGGGGATATAGCTCAGTGGAATAAGCGCTTGCCTAGCAAGCGCAGGGTCCTGAGTTCGATCCCCAGTACCACAAAAAAAAAAAAAAAGATAAGAATGACCAAAATGTTTAAGCAAAACTTCTGTTAATAATAATGCAACGCGCAAGATCTTTTCTAGTTTCTTGCACTAGAAAAAATGGAGACCAGGGAACCACGGCTTCCCCAAGAGATCCAAGGCAGACACCACAACACTGAGGTGCCAGGTCACTCACAGTGCTTGGGGGAGGAAAACGCTGCAGAATGACGGAACTGAACATAGTGGCAGAGCACACACACTCTTGATTACCGTTATGGGCTCCTCCATCAATACACTAGGGCCTTTCGAGTCCCTCTGACACCACCTGTGCTGAGGACAGCATGGTCCAGAGCTTTTTCTCAAAAAGTGCTCAAAATTCTGTGAGATAAAGTAAATACATACTGGGTGACTTTAAGTCAAGACAATATGCATGAGATGATTGTTACAGTTTCTACAGGAAGAGAGTTGTGAAGGCGGGAGTGTCTCAGAAGGGGGAACCTCACCAAGGAAACAACTCCTTATGGGCACGTGTGGGCCTGCGTCTGCACGCGCGCACACACACACACACACACACACACACACACACACACACTTCTAATCGCCCACAGGATCGCAGATATTCCACCCCATGGAGAGCACCTGTGTGCCAAGGCTGGGCTTCCTTCCGCTTCTCTCACTTTCCCAGGAAGATACATATGCATGTCTTCATTCCAGAGTTGTGCAAACGGAAGGTGGCAGGTTCTATGCCCCAAGTGGAAGAGCCCAGGTTCAGATTCGTCATCTCTGCCAAGGTTGTAAGCCCTGCCCTTTCCGTATTTCTCATATGCACATGGTCACAGGTTGAGGACTTTTTAAACCTTTTGACAGGCATTTCCTCTTACAGGTGGATTTTTAAAAACTAAAAGGCAACTTTGAATGCATTATGTTTACAGCTGTAATGCTTTGGGTCTACATGTACCCCTACAAAGCCTCACATGGTCACAGAGGTTTTCGGAGGTAGCTGAACCAAAAGCAATGTGGTTCATTGGCAGCGCAATGCTGAGATCAAGGGTGCTGATTAAGGGTAGGTGCTTGCTGGATCAGTCCGATGATTGGACTGGCACCACCCTAATCCCAGTAGAATGGATAAGAGTGTCAAAGAGGCAGAAAGACGCTGTTAATGTTTAATTGCTGCTGTTGCCATCTTCTACTGCCATGAACCGTTGCTCCTCTGCCATGCACCACCCTGCCTGCAAGCCAGCCAATTACAGGCAGAAACTTCTACAAACTGTGATCTAAATAAACGTTTCCTCATTAACTTGAGGGTGTTGGGTATTTTGGCTCAGCAACGATACAGGAAGACAATACCTCACAAGGGAGCAGCTGCTGAGTCAAGCACTGTTTGAAATACAAGTGTAAGCACACAGCACCTTTGCATCTCAATGAAAAGTTAGTGTAATCTGTAATTTTACAGATTAAGAGGAGACTGTCCTTCCTGCAGTAAGTGACAAGCCCTTTCCGTAGAGTGCACACAGGTCTCCAACTTCTCCATGACTACCCATAGTGAACAAGCAAAGCAGGACTTGCATTTCACTGGCACAGCACAGCCTGAGTGCTGCTTCAGGCCCTATCACTCAAGTATCCTGTGACTTTCCACAAGTTACTCAGCTTTCCAGGTGTCTTGGTTACTCTTCTCTCATTGCTGAGACAAAAATATCTGACACCAAGAGTTACAGAAGGAAAGGTTTATTTAGCTTGTGGAGGTTTTAGCCCATAATCAGATGGCTATAAAGCAGGGCGGCATGGCAGAGGGGCAACCATTCATGATGGCAGAGGACAGGAAAAGTAACAAGAGCAAAAGAGGGGAAAACAAGCCTCTTTTCCTCCCTTATATTGTATGCAGGCTACCCACCCTTGGGTGGGTGCAGCACTCACACCATCACCAAGCCCTCCTCTTGCAGAGGCTCCGGATGTTTCCAAAGTGAGGACCCTGGGCCCTTGCTGAGTCACTTAATTAAACTTCTAAACTGCTCAAGGTGACACAATGAACAACATCCTAGAGAGGTAAGGGCAAGTCCTCCACATCCTAGGAAGTAGAACTGCTCAGTTACCTAGTTAAGCTTCTAAACTTCTCAAGTTGACACAGGTATCAACCATTACAATCCTTAACCAATTTGGCAAAGAGGTACATTTCTTTAAATCAGGTCTCCAGATATAAAGACATCCTTATTCTTATCATTTAACAACTTAAACATTATAACATAGGTTTAACAATCCTAAAAAATCGTATTAAGTCTATCAACATATTAGAACCATAATATTCCACCCCTGGCCCCCCAAAGACTCATATGCACATCCCTTATGCAAAAAGGCATTTAGTCCATCTGTAAGAGTTGCCAAATCCTAACAGTTTCAGGATGACTGAAAAGTCCAAGTCCCAACTCCCAAGGGAAACTCTTAACTGTAAGCCCCTGTACAAATTAAAAGTTAAACACATTTTCATTCCAAAAGTTACAAACGGGGATAGAAAGGATTGGGACTAAACCAAGTCCAAAATACACCAGGGCAAACATTAAGTCCTATCGCTCCATGTGCAGCATCTGAGGCAATCAGTGGCAAGTTGTAAGCTCCAAAAGGCTTGGGTGGCTCCAACCATGCATGTGGCAGTTCTAGTAATTAGAGCTCCCATGACTCCTTTCTTGGGCCCGCTCTGCTCCCTCCTTGCAGGTTTTCTCATATGATCCACGTTTCTCTTTGGCTTCACCCTCACAGCTTCACATATTGCCCTCTCAGAGGGATACTGCCTGGTCTTGCAGGCCTTTTGAAATCTGAGTGGAAGCCTTCTTAATCCCACAACTCTTGTATTCCTCATGTACCTAAAACCAGCACCACGTGCATAACACCCAGGTCTACTGCCTACTGGAACAGTAGTCAGGCTTTCCTCTTTGTTGGCTGTAGGGGTCAAGTGCCTGGATCACTGGGCACTCTGAATCCAATTCTGTGGAACAGAGTTTCTACGCTGCCACCATTCTACAACCCGGTATGGCCACCACCATTCTGAAACATGGTGCTCTGCAGCTTTCTCCTCAAATCAAAGTCCTTCACATTTTTAGTTTTAAGGCTGCAAAGGATGAAGACTTGGTGCTTCTTGTGATGCTCTCAGGCCACCCTTTATATTCTCCCGTTCCTTCTTAGAAGTTGAGAACGCCTCTGCTCTATCTTTGCAGTCCACAGCTTTATTGGAGCTTCCTTTCAGATCCAACTCACAGCATTTTAAATTAGCCTGCTGGGCTCTTTGCTCTTGATTCTCAATGTAAATCTGGCTAACAGCCTCCAACATTAGCAATGCCTCTGCCTCAACATTCAACTGCCTTGAAATTTCCTTGGCCAGATTAATTAGAGTTCAATCTCAGGTAAAGTCTCTGGACACAAGCAAAATGCAGACAAACTTTCTGCCAAGGCGTAACACATATCACCTGGAGTCCAGTGGTCAGTGCAGTCTTTCTTTCCAACAGAAATATCCTGGGCCTGGTCTTTACCAGCAGGATTTCTGTCAGCCTTCTGGTCTTCTGAGTTCTGACCAGAATCTCCCATACAGAACAGCCTGAGGCATTGCAGCACTACTCTTTCAGGCAAATCATCTTTCCAAAATCTACAAACCCATAAGCCATTCCCAAAGGCTCTCAATGGGCTGAGGATATAGCTCAGTGGCACAAGCTCAAGCCTGACAAGCACAAGGTCTTGAGTTCGATTCCTGGTACCAACAAAAAAAGTCCGCAAAAGGCTCTTGAACCACTTGGTCAGGTATAGTCACAGCAACAGCCCCACTTCTCTGTTAACAAATTCTACCTTAGTTACTTTTCTCTTAATGCTGAGACAAAATACCCAATGTCCCAAATTAAAGAGGTTTATTTAGCTCACAGATTGTGGAAGTTTCAGTCGATAATCAGATGGCTCCAAAGGAGGGTGGCATGGCAGAGAGGTAACTGTTCATGGTGGCAGAAGATAGCAAAAGCAACAAGAGAAAAAGTGGGAGAACAAGCCTCTTTTCCTCCCTTATAAAGAGGCTACACATCCTAGGGCAAGCAGAGCACTTAAAACATCTCCCTGCCCTCCTCCTCTTGCACAGGCTCAGGATGTTGAAGACTGTAGCCCCCGATGAGTCACTTGGTTAAATTTCTAAACTTCTCAAGTTGACACAACATACCAACCATTACACCAGGTCTTTGGTTTTGTCACTTGTAAAATGAAGAGTTCATGATAAAATATATCAGAATTTCATTCATTTCTGTATGTTTATTGTCTAAATCAACAGACTTGCTTTATACCAACACTCCTAATTATAAATCACGTGGAAAAATTAATTTGGGCATAAATATTTATGCTCTTACTTGTTAATGAGTAAATATAACTTCATAATATAATGCCAGACACGTTGGCATTTGCCTGTAATCCCAGCACTCAGGGCGCCTAAGCAAGTAGACTGCCATAACTCTGAGGCCAGCCTGGACTATCGAGTGAGTCTGACACCATCCTGGACCCTTTTTTAAATACCCAAAAAGGATAATGTCATCCATCTAAGTCGCATTTCTCATCAAGGTTACAATCACACCAGGACTGGAGCTTACTCGCTGTCTCTGTCTCTGTCTCTCTCAATTAGAACCAATAAATTAAAGTGTTCTTCAAACCTACAGAGTCGGCCTAAATCTAAGAGTATACATGACCATAGTCCCAGCACTTGGGAGGCTGTGCCAGGAGGATCAGCAGGGCAAGACCACTCTGAGTAGCATATAGAGACCCTGACTAAAAAAAAAAAACAACAAGACACAAAAATAAAAACTATCCTCTATGAACTTTTTGTTCGAAATGAACTGACTACATAGAGATCAGTACCAATTTTCTTACTCCTTCATTGAAATACAGTTGTGGTTTTATTTGTTAGAAGAGTTCTAAGACTCCTCCTGCCAGGCCCTGAGGTGGCAAGTAGCACATTCAACACTTCTGTCCTGCAGGAACGATCACAGATTGCTCCCAGGCAGCCACTACAATTGCTGGAGACCCTGCCCAGGGTGTGGAAAGCACAGCCAGCTAAGTACCCTCTTACATATGAGCACCAAAACATTTATAACCTCCCAGATCTTCAAGCAACAACAGAAAGATCAACTGTCGCAATGGAGGCTTTAATAACACACCAGGCTCGAAAGCGAAGAATGCTTAGTAAAGTGCCAGTACTCGAGCATTAAGAATCCTTTAAGCAGTCACAAGATGACTCACAAAATAAAATATAATGTCCTTGGTGATAACAAAGATCTGGGGTAGATACTGTCAGAGAAAGCGTTGGTATAAACAGACCTACCCGAATATTTGCAGTTCACAATCTCATCAACTTAAAGGCCCAATTGAGTAAGACCAGCACACATTCCAAAAGAATAAGTTATAAGAACATGACCAAGACCCAATGCAGCACCAGGACCTCCACATGTGGCTGTGCACAATTCCAGAAAGCATAATTTACATAATCCAGGAGTGATGTCCCCTAAAGTTATGTGCTGCAGCAGTCCGGCACAGCACATTTCTAGTTTTTTGGGTTTTTTTTTTTTTTTTTTTTTTTTTGGTACTCACAACCTTGAACTCATGACCTTGTACTTGCTGGGCAGGCGCTGTGCCTGTGAGCTATATCCCCAGCCTGAAATAGGTTTTGTTTTTTTAACTTTTTTACTTTTTTGTCAGCATGCTTCTAAAATAGCAGAGAAGGTAGAAAAAAAAAGCAGCAATAGGCATAAGTAACTTTTGCTAACACAAATTTTGCAGAAGATTTTTTCTAAAGAAACTATTCACTATGTGCACTGCATTATGGTAAAGTTGCACGTATGTATATATACATGGGATCTTACTTGCTAGTCTGTAAGATTTTTGACTTCTGAAATTCCCTTATCTTGCCCCTGCCCCTGCCCTTAGCACTTGTGAGAATTTAGCAGGGACCAAGGATGATCTCTTGATTTTTTTTTTTTTTTTACATAACTACTTTCAATACAGCAATACTTAAGGGTAGGTAAGATTATTATCCCCATGTCACAGAAGTAGAAAGCGAGGCTTAGAGAAACTCAGATGTTCATCCAGGGCACAGAGCTTGTACATGACACAGCCACCTAGTTGACACCAAGAAGTCTGATGTCAAAATCTGTGTTCCTGGCTACCACACTATTCTTTCTCAATATTCCACATACTCAATACACGGCGCCTGAAGTGATTATGGGTGGATCCAACATAACAGAAATGCTTTAACACATCCACAACCAGGCTGTAATTTGTATGTCTCTCTGCCAGGTGCCTCTGAACCACCCGTGGTACACACATGACTGTCCCAGAGGGTGGTATGGAATGGTTCTAATGTTGGTACAAGCCCCCTGATGGAACAGTCATGCAAAGTGGTTCAAGCAGGTGGGAACGTGTTAAATCATGACCTTTTCCTCAGTGGGTTAAACATTTACACCATTTAAGCCATTAACTTCCACAGTGGTTACGCTCAGCTGTAACCTTGAGAGATGCACAGAAGCTGGTGAAGCATACTTCTGGGTTCTCTAAGAGAACATTTTGAAAAGCAACTGGCAAGTGGATCTGTGAGCTGAGTGGGAAGCCCCACAGCGAACATGGATGGTACCATCCAACAGGCTGGGGTCCCGATGGGCACAAAGCAGAAGGGGGAAGTTTGCACTCACACCCTACTCTTCTTGAGTGGGGGGTATTTTTGCTGCTGACACTGCCCACAGACATTAGACTCCAGATTCTTCGGTCTTTGAAGATGACTTGTACCAACGACTCTCCCAAGGGCTTCTAGACCTGTAGCCTTGGACTGGGGCTGCATCATCATTCCCTCTTATCCGGAGACCTCAAGGATTGGACTGAGCAGCTACTGGTTTCCTCAGCTCTCTGCAAAGACATCCACTGTGGAACTGCTCCATCTCCGATCACGTAAGCTAATCTAATAAATCCCCTTTTATCACTACACAGACAGTCTAGCGGTTGTGTTCCTCTGGAGAAGCCTGGCTAAGGCAATTTCTCAGAAAATTCTACCTAAATTTTAAGCTCAATCTTTATCCATTTCATAAGAAATTTCCTAATTCATGTAGTCTGAAGTAATAAGGTCGTACTTTTACCATAGAGTCGATTCAAAAGATTTACATCCCCCCAACACACACACACACACAAACACACACGCACACATGCACGCACGCACACACCCTATATACACAAACATACACACTTCCCGGGTCCAGGATTCCACCCCTGCCAAGAACCTCAGACGCTGAGCTCTTTATGAACTCTTTGGAACTTTCCCACACCCCTTTTACCATTCCTGGACACTTTTCTTCATTTCTGTCTTATGTCACTGCTTGCATAAGCTTCCTGATAAAACAGGAGATCCAGGAAAATATCCAAGTGAGAGATGTTCTTTTTTCTTTTTTGACCAACTTTAATGCAATTCAGGGTACTATTCTTAGAGGCCAAAGTTCATCATCCCTTCTTTTTAAAACATTGTTTCTGGCAGCATACTTGGAATTATTAAACTGCATTTTTAAAAAGCAGTTTCAGATTTCTGTCATTTCAGCAAGAAATGTCTATTTATCGAGCAGAAAGAAGCTATACTGCCTTAAAGTTCTGCAGTTTCCCGTACACAGATCAGCAGGGAGGCATACAGTCCTGGCCTTCAGGGGCTGAACATAGAAAGACCTAGAAAAAAGGCCATAAACTAGCATGGATTATTGTCCTGCTCTGAATTCATAAAGCTTCCCCTGGGTATCTTTAATGCTTACTCAAAAGTGAAGTTATTTCATCTAATACGTTACCAACAGTCTAGGGACGCCTGCTGAGCACATTACACTAGGAACGCCACTTACACAAACAACAACCTACATACTTATTTTTTTCAAACAAAACTATGAGCACCTAAGAAGGAAGAAGGAAGGCTGGTCTGTATTTTTTAAATCCCCAATATTTCTGCAAATGTAAAAGGGACAAAAAGATGGAACCAGGGAGAGGTGACATAAAAAGAATTAACATGTGTTATGTACATGTACCAACTCCCCGCAATGACTGAAATCATTATGTACTGCAAACAAGCACTAATAAAAATAAAATTTGAAAGAAAAAATTCATCACTTATAAAAATCCCTGATGTGTGATACCACGTTCAGAAAACACAGAGCTTACCTCAAAACTAGAGGACACTGCCCTACACACCGTTGCTCTTTAATTTTTACTGCTTTTAATCCACACTCCCGTCATCTTCCTTGCTACTGAACACTCTATCCCTAAGAAATGCTAAATAGAGTTACATATGACCCCGCCATGCTGCTCTTAGTCATAAACCCTCAGCAAAATGAAACTATTGTTTCCCACAAAACCAAGGCACAAATGGCAGCACTCTTCACCACCAAAAAATGATAGCATCCTTCATGTCCAACTGATGAACAAACAAAATGTGGCGTCACCATACGTGGAAAATTACTAGGCCATAAAAAACAGTAATGTACTGGTAACACACTACAACATGGATAAACCTTGAAAACATCACGAAGGAAAAAGCCCAACCACAAGACCACACAGTACACGCTTGGTCTCAATGGGTCCTCAACCACCAAAATTCATTATGTTTCACTTTAATGCACGCTGATGGGAAATGGGACCCATGGACAGCAGTAAGGTCATGAGGGTGGAGCATCAACAAACAGGGTTAGTGTCCTTACAGGGCTAGGGAGACCACAGTGTCCCTTCCATCGTGTGAGGACACACACACAGTAAAAGGCTGGCAGCACTACAGCCAGAAAAAGCGCCCTCGCCAGAATTGGACCATGTTTAGCCAAGCAGTCTAAAGCATTATCTTACATCAGTGTGAGCAGACTAAGACATAGGATTCCACTTATGGGAACTCTCTAGAATAGGGAGAGCACTAGAGACAGAAAGGTAAGTGGTTGCCAGGGACCAGGGGGAGAGAGGAACTAGTGACTATTACTATGTACGGGGTTTCATTTTCAGGTGACAAAAACATTGGAAAATATTGATTATTTAAGAAAACACGGAACAGGTCCAGATTAATAGGCTTTTGACAAAATAATTGACCCTACCATTTGAACCAAAATTAGATCTTGTAGCAAAAAAAGAATGAAGATATGAACAAGTTTTATGGCCTTGATCAAATTACTCATGCTCACTGGGCTTTCACTTCCTTATAGTAGGACAGGAGCTCACGGGGTTCCCATTCTAGCATAAAGTCAACAAAGACCCAATGATGTTTCAGTTGTATCTGTCAGCACATTAACACAAAGTTTATCCTTGAGGCCATAAGGTTAAATGAAATAAATCAAACATACACACTTTAATATCACATGGTTTCTCTTATATGGAAAGCTCAATATACAAATAAAGTACAAAACAGAAGACAAAGGAAAAAAGAGAAAAAGTTATTGTAAACCAGCACAGACAATGTATTTAAGAGTGTACCCTGATTTAGTATAATTGTCTTATGTGTCTTACATGTTTTTGGCTTGTCAGTCTGTCAGTACATATGATAATTAACTTCATAAGGACTTTTATAAGACAAATGAATGAATCTGATGCTGGCACAAAGTGGAGTAGTGGAAGAGGGAAAAAAAAAATTGATATGTGTTAGGTATGTATATCAATTCCCCACAATGAATATAATCATCATAGATTGCAAACATGTACTAATAAAAATAAAAATTTTTAAAAAGATGTTTAGAACAAGCCTGTAGTATAAATACAGCTCTAAAACTAGCATGGTAGTACACACCCATCATCCCAGCACTCTGGAAGGCTGAGACAGGATGATTGCAACTTACTGAGCCACTTAACCATTAAACAGTATCCTGTCTCAAAATAAAAAATATGAAGTGCTGTACAAGTAGGCTAGTGACAAGGCTGGTTCGATCTCCAGCACAAAAAATATGTATATAGTTCTTCAGCCCCATGAGGCCCATTCGACATACTTCATAGTCGCAAGTGTCAAGTGGCTACAATATTATATAGCGTAGGTCTAGAAAAATAACAGATGAAGTATATGGGTTAACACACAATTATATAGATTTATATGGATCCAGAACAGTTTACCATCACTCCATCAAAGAATTTTAAACATTCAAATTACCACATATTTATAGCAAGCTTTCAACGTTTGCATCCTAGCTTAAGACGTTGCTGTCAATGACTACTGAAAGTTCTGTCAAGACAATGAAATGATAGACAGAACCAAGTTGACGAATGTTCACTAAACATATCAGAAAAATGTTTTTTCAAGCAAGAAATAAAAATAACATTGCAAGCAAGGTCAATACCACTTACTTAACAGTCATTTTCAACATGTGAAACTATGATACTCCCCAACTCCCACAGAGTGCACAGGAATTAAATAATCAACTAACAGTGGTCTCTAATACACTACGACAAGCCCTTTTTTCATCTATAAATCGTATTTCTTAGAAAACATTTGGAATGACTATTGCTGTGACTATTTCCAGATCACACGATCATCTTGCTGAGGTCGGCAGATGGAAGCAAAGTAATTTTCTACAAAACAGTCTTTTTCACCACTGTTAGTTATGTGTGTGTTTTGGATCCCTTAAGCGTCTTGTTTATGACACTTAGGAGTAACCTAAGAATCAGAAAGCCAGCTGGATTAGAGCCATAATCCAGAAAGCCAGCACACACCATAATCCCAGCACTTGGGAGGCTGAGGCAGGGGGATTGTTGGGAGTTTAAGGTCAGCCTGGGCTACAAAGTGAGCCCAAGGCCAGCCTGAACTGCGTAACAAAACCCTGTCTCAGAAAGACAAAAAAAAAAAAAAAAAGTAAGAATCAGAAAGCCACCATGCCCCCCCCATCATCAGGCTCGGGCTGCAGGGATGGCCCGCAGACTGGAATGCTCCCCTGCGCCAGCCCCAGCCGGTTCAGAAGCTTGGAGTGTGCTTCAGACACAAGGGTGAGGAGCGCCTGTCCACGCCAATTTCATTTAATGAAGATTCTGGGCAGCTGCGTATGATTCAGATACTAAACTAATAAAGTCCAGATCTGTGATGGAATATTGAATAATAACTAAAATATTCCTTATTGTTGCTCAAATGTTTTCATATTCAAGATAAATTACCCCTCTGCAGGAGCCAAATGGAGTCCCTGGAAGAAAAGGGTGAGCATTTAGCTTTAAAGTGAGTGCACTTTGCTTGCCTTATTCCAGCTGGAATATACCAGTAATTACGCCTGGAAGTTGCACAGCACTTTCCTTTGGGAGCTCTGAAAAACATGGGCTAATCCACCTTCACAACATCCCCAGGCAGCAGAGAGAGATTCGGTATTCTCAAAAACCGAAGAAAGCTGAAGTGGCATTCCTAACATTACACTACTCTTGAGGGTTAGGCTTTCAGAGGGGGACTGAGCATATTCTGGCTCAACACCACATACACTGAACCAGAAGAGTTAAGCAAACCACTAGAAACTCTTATTTTAGCACGAGTCCAAGTCTGAAAGAAAGGCTGACAAAGTCGCAGGATAACAGACCTCCTGGCAAATACTGGTGGCCACGGGAAGTCTTGAAAGAATGGGTCTTTGCTGACTCCAATGCAAGCAAGAGTCACATCAACCTCCCTAAGATGCACTCATACTTTAGATACGCATTCGGAATGTGTTGTGTGTTCTCACTCTGAAAGAGAAGTTATCGTCAGGCAAACTGCTCATGTAAAACTGTAATACGAGGAAGTACTTTGTAGTTGTTTTACATCAGATATTCAGTTTGTGTTTCTGTTCTAAATTCTCAGCTCATGTACTAATATGTGATTGATTAATAACATAATTAAGCCTGAGTGTGTCTGGCAAGGAAGTATCTGCCCTTGGCTTTGAATAGTTCAAAGAAACCTCCGTTGCAGGATTAGTGGATACACTTCCCAACTCACAATGGGCAGCTAACTCCAGAATTACTGCCCTCCCTATGTTACCATTTGATGCTATGTTCCTGCTCAACAACTATTTTGTATGATACTTGGAAGGTGAACACATGCTGGACACATCTGTCAAAAGCCCTAGAACTGTATGGCACAGAGTGAGCCCTAAGGTAAACTACAAACTTTAGTTAGTAATGAATCAATACAGTTCATTAATTCTAACAACCGCAAGGTGTTAATAAGAAGGGAAAGTGAGGGAGGTAACATATGAGGACCTTGTACTTTCTGTACAACCTTTCTATACGCCTAAGACTGCTTCCAAAAAACATCCATTAATTTAAAGCAGGGGAAAAAGATGCACGGCCTTCACATACTTCATATGGATCTTGGATCCAGGGGCACCAGTCAGGAATTTTACTGATGGATACCTCTGAGAGTGAACATTGTTTTTTTAGTACCATGATGAATTCTAAACAAGTTTCAGCTTGCCACTCCATGAGAAAAGACCTTGAACTCTCCATGATGTTGTTTTATTAAGCCAAATAAAGAAAAGATGAGCCTTTCAAAATTCTGGCCTAGGCATAGTTCATACACGTAATAGAAAAAATAAATGATTTCTAAATTGCTGCTGCATTCTAAGTAACCAACTAATTTCATGTGTTAAATTCTCTTGTACCTCTGCTTCTTACGTTCATTACACCATCCTCGTTTCTATGATTAGGAAGCAAATTTTAAGCTATACTCTAAGCACCTTGAGGGCAGTGACCATGTCTTAGGTATTTCTTATCCTCAGTGTTGAACATCCTGGAAAGGACGGAAGGAAGAAGTGAGGGAGAAAGGAAGGAATGAATGGCTTCCTGGAATCTCCAGATACCAGGGAGGGCCTCGGCGGGAATGCACAGGTCATTCAAACTGGTCATGACACATTCACATTGAGTCTGACCAAGGAACAACTTTTAAAATGGTGGCATGATTACTACTACTGACAAGGAATGAATACATCTCTGAGCTGGGTGAGTCAAGGGGTGAGAGAATTCTGAAATCTAGGTAGGGTGACAGGAAGAGGAAGAGGGGCTCAAACAGACACAGAGATACCGAGAGAGAGAGAGAGAGAGAGAGAGAGAGAGAGAGAGAGAGAGAGAGAGAGAGAGAAGGCCAACAGGACAGCACCCTGCGGAGAAGACTGAGGAAAAACACCCAATACCATTCTCAAGCCGCCCTTTACCTCCTGCACTCTTCCCCGCGGTGAAAAGGGCAGGGAGATAAAGGGTAAGAATGTTCACTAGTGAAATCCACACAGGTCAGCCACTGGAGCACAGAGCGGGAAGGAAAAAGGATCAGAACGGCCAACAGGAGGAACTCAGCTCACTCAAAAACACAGCACCAGTGTATGCGAACCTCTTGTCTGAGAATTATAATCTCTAAACTCAGACCAACCTAGAGTTCAAAAATTCTAACTTCCGTCCCTCTGAAAACATATACCTTTGGGCAAGTGATTTACCCTCTAAACCTCAGATTCAGCCCTTGAAAAACACAACTTCACAATGGCAAGGGTTAAATAAGAAAACATCAAGTTTTTGAGGCCTGTGCACAGGAAGCACGGTTACATTATCTGCCCCACAGCACATAATTAAATAATTTCTAGCACATCATCTTATACTTAATTCCATCCCTTTTCTGCTTAATGTATGTTCCCTACTGCCTTAGCTACACTGTAAAATCTTTCAAGACAGGCAAGAGGTGGGTTATTTTACTCCACTGGGTCTCCTCAACACACCTGTCCGATACAGTGCTGTGTTAACAGGGCAACAAGTGTCTATTAAAGAAATACATAGCCCCTGGAAACAAAAGTAGAAAGGGTTAATGAATTTATTAACCCGAAAAAGAGAAGAACCACTAGTGAAATCACTAACTGCTTTCTTTGTGTCTATAAAGTGCTTACTAATACAATTATGCTTCCCTGTGCAGGAGTTCTCCTCATGTAAAAATTTGAATGTACAAATTCAAGTAATTCAGAAGAAGATATACCTTCTCAGCAAGCGCTTCTAATTTTAATACACACAAACGATCCGTCATTCCAACTGGGGCCAATAAGAAAAACAGGAAATTGGGGCTCAACCAGAGGAGAAAAGAGAAACAAAGCAGATGGCAAAGTAAGAATAAAAGTCCTGGGGAAATACGGGAAGGGGAAGGACAGTAGTGCGGGCTGTGGGGCTGCCCGCTGACGAGCAGAATCTGTGAGACAGAGAGGCTCCACAGGCAGGGCTGCACCACCGAGGAGATATGCTACATGCCCCTTCGTGTTGGGAAATTACTTTTTTAAGGTACCCAGGTTCAACACAGTAAAGAAAACTAGCAAGCGTCCCTGATAAATTGCACTTCCAGAGCCTTGTGCATGCATGAGTGGGACTTCTGAAGGTGACTGTGTCTCAGGGATGCTGTGGCCACCTGTGATGTTGGGGACATGGGGCCTGCTCGGAAGAAGCAGGTCTGGGTAGGTGTGACCTGGAAAGTGTATCGTCCTTACAGGCTCCCCTTTTCTGCTCCCGGGCTACCACGTATGAGCAGCTTTCAGGCACCAGACCCTTCTACTGGGCCTTCTTGCCTGCAAACCGGCCAACTATGGCCTGAAATGTGAGCCAAAAGAAACCCCTCTTCCTTTAGGTTTCAGGTGTCAGTCCTGTGCCTCAGCAATGAGGACCAAGACGAAGACAACTACAGACCCAGAAAGTAGGGCTGAGAGGTCTGCTCCGTGAGGGCAGACCATGAAATAAAAGTCAATGGTTATGATCACTAAAAATCAGAAAAGCACTAAACATTTGCACAAAGCTGGAAGGGAGAGTAGCTGCTTGGTATGGCTATCACTTTGCAAAAAAAGAAAAACTACGAACATGCTGTTGTAATCGTAAGAGATGATGTATGTAGAAAACGTAACTATTTCAGTCAGCAGAAAAGCAGAAACCTCACACATTGTTATTTTAAGTGGTAGGGATTTCATATAGGAAACTGGGTATACGGATGTCGGAAGATGGCAAAAATAAAAAGGGGACATGGATAACCTAACGCTAGTAACTGCTATCAAGAAACACATGAACCAGGGTTACCCGAATCTGGGTGCTCTAGGAGGGCCTGCTACCTGGCCTCTGCAGGAAGTGGGACAAGGGAACCTGCATCCTGGTTGCAGGAACCAGGCAAAGTTGGTGATCAAAGCTCCTGGAGAAATTAGGGGAAGCCTGAGCTACAGCTAACGAACGAGAAAAGCTGACAGGAGCTGAAAACAACAGTAACGCCCACCCTTCTGCTCCTCCCTCCTACGTTTCAGTCCGCCTCCTACTGACAAAAACCAGTAAGAACCCAGCTGGCAGAGGAGCCATGTTGCTGGGTTCCAGCCCCGGTCTCACAAAATAGTAATATAAAATGGCAGATTTGAAGCTAAAATCACAACCAAATCACCAGTACAGTTTGATAGCTGTATTTTCCCTATTAGCTTTTCAACTCCTGAACTGAGAACTCTCCAATACGGGTTTTCTGGGAATCTAACCTTCACATTTGCGAATCAGTAAATGTTAGAAAACTTTTGTTTCCTAAAAAATAACCTGAAATACTGCACTAGCACTCCATTCCTCTGTTGTGATTATAAATCTATTTTCTTTTTATGTGGGCCAGAAATTTCATAGGACACAGCATAAACAATTCCTTCATAATTGAAAACACTACCCAAATCTAACTGTTGTTTCCAACAAAGAAAAAGTTCCTAGTAGATTCCTAATTTCCAAAATGTATTTAAATGTCTCCTCCTTCTCCTACACAGACTCAATTGGGAGGAGATCTGGGACCTTCACAGGACTGAGTGTGTTTAGTCTGGCAAGTGGGAGGGATGTGATACCTCGCGGGCAGAGGGCAATCATTTCTCCAAGAGTCCCAGTAAGTACCAAGTCCTAAAGTCCACACTCACGCGGTCCTCTGTGGTGTACGGCTGACCTGTATAACCAATGGGATACCACAGAAATGACAGTGTGTGACTTCCAAGACCATAAAAGACATGTGGCTTCCACTGTGTTTTCTCTTGGATTACTCACTCTGGAAGAAGCCACCGGAATTTGAGGACATTCAAGCAGCCTTAACGGAGAGAGCCAGAGGGCAAGAAACCAAGGATCTCTGCCAACACCCATATGAGTGAGTCACTGTACAAGGAGACCTCCTGGCCCAGTCAGGTTTTCAGATGACTGCAGTGCCACCTGAATCCTGACTGCCACCTCCAAGACACCCAGAGCCAGAACCACCCAGCTGGAGCACTTCCAAATTCCTGACACAAAGGAACTCTAGAACAGTTTTTTAAGTTTAGGGATAGCTTACTAGGCAGCAACAGATAGGACACTCCTTAATTATATGCTCTCATTCCTTAATCAAATGGCCAAGATTCATTAAATATGCATTGTTCTTGGTCCTTCACTTAGTCCTGAGAAGATCCTATAGCTTCTTTATATTTATATTAGTTTATTTAAAGATTCCAGCTGCCCCTTATCCCATCTGTTCAACTGCTCTTTTAAAATACCTTGAATTTTCTGTCAACTAAAGCCAGTAGAAAATGAAATGGCCATAGGATGGATATTAGGCCCCATAAGTAGAAGCATTCAAGCAGATGATCAAAGATTCATTCACAGAGGTTATAAAAATATTTCTTGCACAAGCAGAAGATGGGGACAAATGACCTCTAATGCTCCTAGTAACACAAGGAAGGTTGTAAGATACAAGTCTCTGGGGGTCCCCCAAAGCTGTGCGGTAATTCTCTTCAGCTATAACTAAGTACTGAAAATAACCTAGAGCTCACAATAAGAGAAAAAAGCTGGCTCAGTAGCAGAGCGCTTGCCTAGCAGGCCCAAGGCCCTGGGTTCTATCCACAGCACAATAATCAAAACAGCAAACAAAAAACAAGAAAGAGACAGAAATAAATAAAAATGGCTTATAAGCAGACAAAAAGATCTTCAACTTCATTAGGGATTAAAGTAATATAAATTTAAAACAACTAATAAAGCATTAATCTTCATGTACCTGACTGGAAAAGTCTGTACATGTCAGAAAACGCAAGAGGAGCAAAGTGGAAAAATACACATTGTCAGGAGAAGAATGGATCAGGCCATCAGGCAATTTGGGCAACATATACAGTCATATGCTGCAGAACAGCATTTCAGACCGTGCAGTCCAGTACACCCAATAGCTGTCCCGTAAGATTATACTGTCTGGCAGTCCCACAGTCATCTTAGTTTGGCTAAGTACACTACAGTGTTTCACACACAACAATGAACTTGCCTATTGACGCATTGCACTTCTCAGAATGTATGCCTGTCCTTCAGTGAACACAGTCTGTGTAACTCAGGATTTATAGTGGCGAACAAAACTGTTCAGTTGTTTGTAAGGGCAGAACTTACATACAACAGAAGTACCACCAATGAAAAAACAGCAAACTAATGACTGCACAGCCAAACAATAAATAGCACACATCCCATGAGCAGAACAAGTTGATTCGACAAAACACCTTTCAAAATATACTGTCAGGGGAAAAAAAGAAAACCAAGATATGCCACACTAGTGTGAAAAAGGAGAAGGACCTGTGAGTAGACAAAATGTCTGGAGTGGGTCTTAAAAATGCTTTTCCTAGTAAGCTCCAGGGCAAGTACTGAGGGACTTGGGAGCAGAAGGACGACTCTATTGTATGCTCTTCTGTACTACATGCACACGTTATAGTTTTAACTTTTTAAAGGAGAAGGAAAACAGAAGAGGAAGATGAAAAAGCTTACATCATAGTTACTCTTCCAGAAATTTACAATGAGGTCCATCACAGCAGCCACAGTCTGGCTTGGGCTTAAAACACCCATGTGTACGTTAGTAACCATTCAGAATCACCTCTAGGAGAAAAACCGGAGCTTTTCTTGCCATCCTAATGTAAACCTAATAACTAGCAGCACCCCTGAGATGAGCATCCTCCTGCCCTGGGCTTTGAGAATCATGCAATGTGATGGAATTGCCCTTTCCTGGGTGTTTGGAGAAAGAGTCGCAAGGACAAAGGAACAAAAAACAAGCCTGCCTTCCTTTTTTTATGAGCTGGGGGAAGTCACCCAAGCACACAACTGCTGGCTGCTCCCCGCCCACAGACCCCACCCAGAAATGTCAGCTGTGATTTTTCTCCTCCACTCACCAAACCCTTCCTGAGATCGACAGTGCTTCCCAGATGTGCACCGTTATTTTAAGGAAGTCTAGTAAGTGCTGCTAATTACTCTCAGGGTGCGTGACACCAAAGGAGAGTAAAGTAGGAGAATACGCTTTCAAAACAGAGTATTCTTCTTCTCTTTTGGCCAATGGGGTAAAGATGACACCTTTGGGCCTTGAAAGAGAGTTGTGGTCAGTAGCAAAAGGTAAAGCATCTTCTTGTTCATCTGCCTATAAATAAGTTATAGCTGTCTAAAAACATTCATCTGAAATGTCATCAGGCCTGTGTTAGGATCTACTTTTAAAAACAGGAAGTTTTCCTTCTAAATTATTGAAGCAATTCTAGCATGAAACAAGACAGAAAACTCTCCAAACAACTACCAACCTCAGATGTTCAAATTCTCTTTCAACTCAAACCTATGAAAGTCTAGATTTTTCAAGCTGCCACTGAGTCAGAGAAAAGGGAAGGAGGATCTTTGGATAAATCAGTAACCCCAGGATGTGAAAGTTGTTTAAAGGAAAATATTCTTTTTTTGTAAGGATTACAAATAAGATTCATTTGTAGGCTGAAACATTTAAACCAAGTATAGGGCCAAAGTCATTCTGCCTAATCAAAACACTGAAGCCTTAGATTCTGTCATCTAAGTGCCAAATATCTGAAGGCGAAATATTTTTTAAAAATCTTCTTACCATAATGTGTAGGGAGATTTATATACCTTGAAAACAACATATATGATCCTAATTTACATATATCTGTACAATGTAAATTCCATGAGATTCAGATCCTTATTCTTTCTGCTATAGACTTAATTTTTACTACCACCCCCAAACTTGCATATTAAAGCCTTAACTCCGAATGAGACTGTTTTTGGAAATAGGGCCTTTGTAAGTAGTTACTATTAAACAAGATCATATATAAGGACTAGAAATAGTATCCCTACAGGAAGATAGAGTAGAGAGCCCTTTCTCTGTCATGGGAAGATATAACAAAAAGGCAAACATCTGTCTTAGCAATTCTTCCATCTCATTTCCTCCCTCTCACTCCATCGTATCTACTGCTGAAAGGCTACTGAAATGTCAGCAGCTTTGCCCATTCACTCATGCCACAAACCCAAAGATGCACTGAGGGTAAAGAGAAGTTGTAGCTCTTCAGGTTGAATGGAAGAAATCACTTCATCCTGAGAGTCTGAAACTGTCCTCTGGCTTCCCCGCTCAGCCATCAGGATACTGCATCAGCCTTTGGTACCAAGAAGGGGGTCAGACATGGGAAGAGCTACAGCACGAGGAATCTGAACCCCACATAAAGCTTACTGGGAAAACCACTTTCAAAAACAAGGTTTTGCCACTGTTGGACAAGCTAAATTGATTAATATTAGAGAATTTTAAATTTTCCATGTAGTGTACATGAACACGTTATCATAAATACAAGCAGAATGCAAAAATCAGATGTAAAGTAATCAAAATGGTCAAAGAAGAGACTAAATAAAAATGTGTTAAAAGTGACCAAACGTGGCTGCTCCGCAGTGGGCCCCGCAGCTGCGCCGCTGTGGGCCCCGCGGCTGCTCCGCTGTGGGCCCGGCAGCTGCTCTGCTGAGGGCCCCACTGAGGCCACCTCATGGACTGGACCCGCCCCCACCCATAGCATGGCGATGGGGTGGAGTTGGGTGGTCTACTGTGAGCATATGTGCTTTTCCACCTCCAACCATGGCAGTTTGTATACACCCATGTATGTTATAGTATAGTCTGAGGCAGCTATATCTCTTCCCAAGGCGAGAGTCCAGGGGCATAGATAAACCCAGGAGTACAGTTATTATCACAGGAAAGATGACTGATTGAGTGGTAGGACAATGGAGATGAGGGAGGAGAAAAATTGAATGATCAAAAGGGCCATCATCTGTGTAACTGAGTAACAAATGTGAAGGTAACACTATGTAGGACAGCATCCAGAGCTAATTCCCTTCTGTGTTCTCTATAATTCTGTATTTCCTCAATCGTTTTTGTATTAACAGAAGTGAAGATAACTTTATATTATACAGCATCCAGTGCCAATTCCCTACTATCTTCTCCATAATTTGGTATTTCCTTTAATGTTTTTGTGTTAACTAATGTGAAGATAACTATGTAATACAACATCCAGTGCTAATTCCCTACTATATTCTGTATCATTTTGTATTTTCTGTATTGTTTATGGCTTATTCTGGTTCATATGTCTCCATTCTTTTGTCTTTAAAATAAAATTTTTTAAAAAATACAAAAAAAAAAAGGGACCAAAAACTTCACACTACTTGTACTTCTATGGAATGCAAAAGAAACAGGCACATATTAAAAAAAACAAGGGAGCCCCAAAGTGGCTGCCCACGAGAAAGTGTCTGTACCATCTGGAAAACAATGATGTGGAGAGGAATTGAAGTGTGACGAGGGTACACGGAAAGCGGGAGAGAAGAAAATAGGACTAAGCAGTACAGGAGGAGGAGAACCATGCAGCACCATCTACAGCGGCCAGTCTGTTTGCCTCCAGCCCAGAGACAATAGGAAAGTAACAACTTTTCTGCTCACAGAGAACGGAGAACTACAGCAGGACCGAGAGCGCCTTCCGCGGTGGGAGCCAGCAGGGAGAACGCAAGACCCTGCTTCCCGGGGGGCCTTCCACAGTCACAGTTGGTAAGTGACCTCGGTACAGGAGCCAGAGGCCGCAGTCATGGAGAAAAGGGGCTGGTAGGGACACCATCGTAGGGAAGGGTGAGAGTTTGAACTTGGGGCCCAGAGCAGCCCCTGGGCTGTTTCACAGCCCAAGTTCCCACAGGATGAGGGAAGGCCAGTCACTGCCAGCAGGTGGAGAGCAGACTGGGGGAGTCCTGCTGAGAGGCAGGGGCTGCTGAGCACAGACCAGGTCCCCAGGTCGGAGGCCAGGTTCCGCCTGAGCTGCACGGGTCACGTTGGCGCCTGTTCCCACTGTGAGCAGAGCCCTACACACAGCGCGGTGCTAGGGGTGGACTACACCTGAGACCTCGAGCAACAACAGAGAGCTGACCTGCCTGAGCTCTGCTCTTTAGCCTGGGCTGAGGGAAAGAGCCACACATCTACAAAGCAGGAACTGTCTTTTATTACTATTTGTTTTATTGAATTATTTTTTCTTTTTCACTTTAATTTTTGTTTATTTTTTACTCTGATGTTTTCCTCCTTCTGTACATTTCCCCCATAGTTTTACTCCAGTATTTTACCCTTTTTCAGTGAGCACGTCTGTGTATGTGCGCTTCTCCTCCCCCGCCTTCTCCCTCCCAATATAGCTTACAGAGCATGAAGGAATTCTCTGTCCCGTCACATCCCTCTCATGTTTATCTGTATCTCTTCACCTCACTTCTTCTTCCTGTTTTATTCATTCTCGATCTTTCCGTTCCTGCTTTTCATTTCTCTAACTTTTCCTCAAATGTCTGTATCAGTCGCAGAATCTTTTCCCACTTCTAACAATTTTGTCCCCAGTTTCCTGTTCTGCCCACCTAAACACATCACACACCCTTACCATCATCGGGATCCTTTGCCTCGCTCCTGTGTCCTCCTTCCGTACCACAGAGCAGAGACTTAAACAGAAAATCCATTTTCTCTTCGTTGCTGTTGTTTCTCATCTCTTGCCCCCTTTCGCACTGCCCAGTCCCCGAGCCTCTGAGCCTTCAGTAACTGACTCCACAAAATCACTGTTGAATGCTGTTTTTTTCACCTTAAGTGGAGACACAGCCACCACAGTTAGTGCTCAGTAACTGTGGGTCAAGACTTGGGTTGTCAGGATTGTGGAAATAACTGTGGAAGTAACTGGGGATTTCTTCTCTAGACTAAAGGGAGACCCTAAACAGGCCCTAGCGGTATGCTGTCAATTAGCCTGTTAGAGGTTCCTGTAACAGATTAGCCTGTTACTGCTGTAGCCGATTTGATCGCAGAGGGATAATCCTGACTCAGCAGATAACTTAGTGCCAGTGAACCCGTCTGCTGGTTCCACCATCCCACCCAGGGAGAGGGAGGAGAGTAAGAGTTTCTACCCAAGAGCTGGGACTGGCTCGGGCTCTTGGCAGCCTGGCAGAAAGAAGTCCTGAGTCTGGGCGAACTTCAGCACTACAGTGAAGAGAGGAGAGGAGTTACTGGGGTGTGAGCACCCACACTTCCCGGCAGATAAACTACTTGGGAATCACATATGCAGTGTCCCTTTGGAATATTTAATCTATGTTCCCATCAGCCATCTCACAGCTTTAAGTTTTTGTATGTTTCTTGATATATTTAGTAACGCGGGGTTATGTTATCTTCTTGTGTGGTTTATGTGTTTATTAGGTAGTTACATTTGTACCTTTGTTCTTTCATTTGCTCTAGTTTAATAGATGTCTAGGTTCTGTCCCTCATCTCAGCTCCCTGTCCAGTTTCCTCAACTCAAACCCCTGAGACAATATTACTAAGGTATTTCTTCATTCTTTTACCAAACACGTACATTCGACCTCCCCGGCTTTTCAGTCCCCCACACTGAGCTCCCTGATGGTCACTCCTATCTTCTCTAGGTCCTTCCCCAGCCCTCCTACTCCTAAGCCTTTGGCTCTTCGTATCTTACCCACCTCACTGTCCGCCCCATCAGCAAGTTCTTACAACTACAGTGATTTCCTCAAACAAAGTGAACCCCCCTTCTCCCACAGCTCACTCCTGCCCCTACAAATATCCTCTCAATACTAAAATATCCTCTCCATACTAACCCTTCAACTCAACTATGGAGGCTCCAATAAAATCAGACCACACATCAAAATTTTCTTCTTATCCGCCACTCTTCCTCCCTGCAAACCTCCCCCTTGTGTCTCATGCTTCTTGTCTAACTAACTAACCACCCCCTGCTCTCGTCACCCCACGTCACCTACATATTGCAGAGTAACCACAAACAGTAAACTGGCCTAGCGTGAACAGAGCATACACAAAGCGGGGAAGAGTAACTGCAGGGACTATCATCACGTAAAGTGCTATAAGACTGAATCTGCGGACGCTGTTATAACCAGAAGTAATTCTTTTGGTAAAACGTTGGGATAGAGTTAAAATCACTTAGAGTAAATTAAAGGAGGGTTAAATACTACCGCTGGACCTACAAAGCTGAAAATTATTCACAGGGAGGCAACACCCTACTAAAATCTCCATATAAGCCGCAAACTCGCCACACTTTGCTAGTCTCCAATCTGCACTAATCCCCCTCAGAAAAAGGAGGGGGGAAAAAAGAGGGAGCTATAAATAATTTATTATAAATTAAACACAAATACAAGGAGAATGGGGCAGTAAGGAAGCAAAAGATATCTAAACAGCTCTCCCCACCCCAGCTCCCCCAAGGCAGAGCAGAGGGTTACAAAGAAAATACATACCAGCAGAAATCTACTTAAAGTTCTTAGAATGGATAAAGAGAAGATCTGAGTTCATTCAAAGAGGAAATGAACCAAAAGTTTATAGAAATTTCGCTCAATATGTCCATGGTGAATTTCGGGGAAATGGGTAAAAAACTGGACAACCTAACCAAAATTTGAATGACAGATTCAACAAGGATATGGAATCCTCAAAAAGAAGTCAGACAGAAATACCTAGATTTAAAAACAGTATAAATCATACATTGCAGAAATGACAAATATCAGAGCAGCTGATAGTCCCCAAAATAGTGATCAAGAGCTCAACGAAGCCAAAAAGAGAGTAAGAGAACTAGAGTAAACTATCCAGCAGCTACTAAGTGATCATGACAAGACTAGGGTAAGGCTCATCATACAGAAAAAGCACAAGACAGCACAAACAGATTCACTAATACACTTAACAGACATCGTGGAAGAAAATTTCCCAAAGAAAGCAGTTTAAAATAAAATAAAGCGACACTTACAGGTATATCCTTATAAATTCTCTGATCTCAAGGGGGGAAAAAACAGAATGCAGCCAAAGAAAAAGAAAAAAATCACGTATAAAGATAAACCAGTTAAAATCACAGCAGACTTCTCAACACAAACCCTGAAGGCCAGAAGAACTTGAAGTATCTCAAGCCCTAATATAGCAAATAACTTCCAACCTGGATTAACT
Organism: Dinomys branickii; assembly: GCA_004027595.1. Lineage (NCBI taxonomy): Eukaryota > Metazoa > Chordata > Mammalia > Rodentia > Dinomyidae > Dinomys > Dinomys branickii. The sequence goes on along the minus strand of PVLD010001001.1, from coordinate 185,622 downwards.
TAACCAGCATAACTACTCTTCAAAATAAACTGGAAAGTTAAGTTATTTCTATGAAAAAGACTAGCTAACAATATACAAGTGTTTAAACAGCTCCAGAGAATATACTTAAGAATATTCACGACAGAAACAATGAATTGGACACAACTAAAAACAGAGGCAACTAGTGAGGCCAATGATTAACAGCAGCAAAAAATATTAGGAAAAGAAAAAAGATACACCAACAGATAAAGAAGGCAATGGTAGTAAATAACCAATATACCTCAATAGTATCTCTCAATGTGAAGGACCTCAACTCTCTGATTAAAAGACAGACTGGCAGCCTAGAACAATAAAACAATCCAATAACCTGTTGCATTCAAGAAACTCATCTAATCCAAAATGATGGGAAAAAACCTTTCACACACTGGGATTCTGAAAACAAGCAGAGGTAGCCATTCTAGTATCAGATATGGTAAACTTCAAATTAAAACTGATGAAAAGAGACAAAGAAGGTCACTACATACTACTTAAAGGAACAATCTGACAAGAAAACATCAATGAACATGTATGAACCAAACACTGGAGCACTTGTCTTCACAAAACATAAACTACTGAAATTGAAAGATCAGATAAACACTAATAATCATCATAGGGGAAATTAACACCCCACTTTCACAAAGAGATAGATCAACTAACAAAAAAACAATACATCAGAATTTGGAGGTGAACCACACCCTTGAATATAAGGACTTAATGGATAGAGTATTCTATCCCTCCACAACAGAGTATACATTCTTTTCACCAGCACATGGTACTTTTGCCAAAATGGAGCATATACTAGTCTACAAACTCTGCTTAAGTAAATGTAAGAGAACAGATATTACTTCACACATACTATCAGACTACTGTGCAATCAAAATAGAAATTGCCAGATATGGTGGCACACACCTATAATCTCAGCAGTCCAGAAGCTGAGACAAGAGGATCACTGTGAGTTTGAGGCCAGCCTAGGTTATGCTGTAAGTTCAAGACCAGTCTGAATGACACAGTAAGACCCTGTCTCCAAAAAAAAAAAAAGTGAAAATAGAAATCAACAACCAAAGCAATTTTGGAAAAGGCAAATGCTCCTCAAAAATTGACAATATATTACTAAACAACCAATGTGTCACAGAAGAAACCAAAGAAGAAATTTAAAAATTTCTACAAGTTAGTAACAATGGTACAACTCATTAAAACCTTTGTGACACTATGCAAGTAGTTCTAAGAGGAAAACTCATCACAAACAATGCTCACATTAGGAAAACAGACCAAAATCAAATAGACATCATTAGAGAAATCGTAATATACTTGAAAAATAACAAAAAATTATCCCCAAACCAGAAATGAGGGAAATTACAAAGATTAGGACCAAAAAAAAAAAAAAATCAATGAAATTGAGACAAAAAAAACCATAAAGAGCTGGTTCCTTGAAAGAATACATACAGTTAAGTTCCTAGCCAGACTTACCAAAAGAAAGCAAGGAAAAACTCACATCAATGCAATCAGAAATAAAATGGTAAAACCACCACAGACACTGTGGAAATCCAGAAGACAGTTAACTACTTTAAAAAATTATATGCCAACAAATGACCACTTTTGAAGAAATGGACAAATTCCTAGGCACATACAAACTACCAAAATTAATCCAAGAAGACATAAATATGCTTAACAACCCAATAACAAGCAGTGAAATTGACTCAGGAATAAAGAATCTACAAACTAAAAACAGCCCAAGACCTCATAAAGTCACTACTGAATTCTATAAAATCTTTAAGGGTGTTATATCAATACTCTTCAAGTTCTTCAAAGATATTGAACTGCTTTCAAACTCCTTTATGGACACCAGTACCACCCTGATCCCAAAACTTGATAAAGACTCAATTAAAAAAGAAAACCATAGGCCAATCTCCTTACTGAAAATAGATACAAGTATCTTCAACAAGATATTATCAATAGATTGCAGCACATTATCAAGAAGATCATACATCATGATTAAATATGTTTCATCCCACAAATACAAATAGGATAGGCAGAATCACAATCAAAATGGACATATTCCCAAAACTATTACATAGGTACAACGCATTCCCAATCAAATACCAACAGCATACTTACAGATCTTAGAAAAACAATAATAAAATTCACATGGAACCAGAAGAGACCCAGGATAACAAAAGCAATCTTGGACAACAAGAGCAGAACAGGAGGCGTAGCAACACCTGAGTTCAAATGACACTACAAAGCAGTAGTGATACTACTATGAGTCAGTGGAACAGAACTGAGGATACAGAAACTCCTCTGACACAGTTGGCTATTTGATCTTTGATACAGGGGCCAAAAGCTTATGTTGCAGGAAAGACAGCCCATTCAACATCAAGATGTTGGGAAAACTGGTTATCTCTGTGTACAAGACTGACACTGGACAGTTATCTCTCACTATATGCTAAATTAAAATCAAAATGGATCAAAATAAAAACATTAAAACAGAAACAGTAGCCAGACATGTGGTGTATGCCTGTAATCCTAGTACTCGGGAAGCTGAGGCAGGAGGATTGCTGTGGGTTCAAGGCCAGCCTGGGCTGCATAGTGAATTCTAGGCCAGCCTGAACTACACACCCTGCCTCAAAATGGAGAAACAAAAAAAATGTACACCAGAAACAGCAAACTGACTGAAGATGAAATAGGTAAAACACCTGAAGATGTAGATGTAGGAAAGGATTTTCTAAAGAACATCAACTGCACAAGAAACAATACCAAGATTTTAGACACGGAAAAATAACAGACTACAAAGCTTCTACACAGTAAAAGACTGAATCAGTAGACTGAAGAGACAGTCTACAGAATAGGAAAAAGTTTCGCCAGCTACCCCTCAGACAGAGGACTAATATCTAGAACACACAAAGAGCTCAAAAAACATTGAACCACCTAAAATTAAAGATCCAGTCAAGAAATGGGCAAAAGAAATGAGCAGATACTTCACACAGAAGAAACACAAATGATCAACAAATTTATTAAAAATGTGCAACATCTCTGGCCATTAGAGAAATGTGAATTAAAATAACTCAAGATTCCATCTTACTCCAGAAAGAATGGCAATTATCAAGACATCAAACAATAATAAATGCTGATGAGGTTGTGGTGAAAAAGGAACCCTCCTGCACTGTTGGTGAGAATGTAAACTACTATAATATAACCATTATGGAAATCAGTCCAGAGATTTCTCAAAGAACTGAAATTAGAAATTCCGTATGACCCAGCAATCCCCCTTTCTAAATATCTTCCCCAAAAAGTTTTTGACATCATACTACAGTGACACAGGCACACAATGTCTATAACAGCACAACTCGTAACAGCTAATCCTGGAAATGGCCTTTATACTCATCAACAGAAAACTGCATAAAGAAATGGGTATCTACATATACTGAAATAGTATTCTGCTATAAAGAATGGCAGATTTGACGTATTAGTAGGAAAATGGGTACACCTGGAAAATACAATGCAGTGAGAAATAAACTAGACACACAAGCTTATGACACCTCACATTTAAATGAGGCAATGTACAAAGAGCATATAAAAAGATGGCTAGGAGACCAGGAGATATAGCTCATGCAACAGGGAAGTGTCCAAGGGAACACGGGCAAGGGGTGAGGAGGAGGAAAGGGAATTAAGTAGAATGAAGATGTGTCAAGTGACAGGAACCTAATAACCTCAATCAATGTACACATTATATGCCGTAACATAAACAGAGATTAATAAATCAACAAGAATGAAAAATGGAAATGGGGAACTGGAGCACAAGAGAAAGGGGGAGGGAAAGGGATTTTTCAAAAAGAACCACGCTGTGGTGTGTACATGGGACCACTCCCCAAGATGACTGTAAGCTGCATGAGCTGCGAACATGTACAAATAAAATAAAATATAAAATTACAAAATGAAACACAATTTCAACACCACTGAATAAAAGGGAAATGCAAAAGCGACTCACTCAAAGAGAACTTCTGGGAGATCTTGCCCACATCACACTGTTTGAAGGCCACGTCCACAAAATGCCCTTGTCCACCCAAAACACCGTCACCTCACTCCTTATCTCACAGCCAGGCAAAGCCCTGCTCACCTCTGAAAATGCACGCAAATATCCCCCTTGCGTCCTATGCCGGCCCCCAGCTGTCACTCCAATGTGTTTTTGTTCTTTGATCAAAGTCTTCATTTTATCTTCTGTAGTCGATTAAGGGGGGTGTGGAACGCTCGAGTACACAGGTTGACTTTCTCATGTCTGCACCCACGTCTCCCACACTGCACAAAGTCCTGACACACAGTGGGTACATGGCAAACATGGTTGACAAATAAAAGCACCCATCACTCCTGGATAGTAACTGGAAACAGACACAGGATTAAGGCAATTTACTGAAGTAGTCAAAGAAATACAACTTAAGGCAATTTTTAAGGGGGTCTGGTCCAGTCCAAACATTTTTTCCTTTTTTTTAATATTAAAGACAAAAGAATGGAGACATATAAACCAGAATAACACAAAAACAATACAGGAAATACAAAATTATAGAGAAGATAGTAGGGAATTATCACTGGATGCTGTATTACATAATGTTATCTTCGCATTAGTTAACACAAAAACAACAAAAGAAATACCAGATTATGGAGAAGATAGTAGGGAATTAACACTAGATGCTGTATTACATAATGTTACCTTCACATTCGTTACTCAGTTATACAGATGATGGCTCGTTCAATTAGTCAATTTCCTCCACCCTCATCTCCGTTGTTCTACCACCCAATCTGTCATCTTATCTGTCCTCTGATAATAACTGTACTTTTGGGTTTATTTACTCCCTCGGGCTCTCATATTGGGAAGAGATATGGCTGCTTCAAATTATGCTGCAACAAATATGGGTGTACACAAACTGCTATGGCGGGAGGTGGAAAAGCACCATGCTCAAAGACAGTAGGATAGGCAGGGAACTAGGTTCATTATGGTCAAGTCCTCATTGACAAGCCCTCAAGGCCATTGGTCCGGTCAAGTCGGCAGGGTTACCCTGCAAATCACCAAACTTCACCTTAATACAGGGTGTCTGGAGGCCCAGTTGAGTCATCAGGGTCGCCCAAGCAGACCGCTGGGCTCTGCACCAGCGAGGCTCTGCCAGAGGCCCAGTTGTGTCCATGGGGTCGCACCCAGCACACTGCTGGGCTCCGCCCCATCACCACGCTGCCAGGGGTCCGGTCAAGTCCACAGGGTCACCCCAAGCAGATGGCCTGGCTCCGCCCCATTGCAGCGCTGTGGGGGGGGGGATCTGGTCCAGTCCAAGGTGTTGCCCCCATGGACTGTCAGGCTCTGCCCTGTTGCCACACTGCCAGAGGCCCAGTCCTGGCGTTATATGCCATAACATTAACAGAGATTAATAAATCAACAAGAATGAAAAATGGAAATGGGGAACTGGAGCACAAGAGAAAGGGGGAGGGAAAGGGATTTTTAAAAAAGAACCACACTGTGGTATGTGCATGGGACCACTCCCCAAGATGACTGCAAGCTGCATGAGCTATGAACATGTACAAATAAAATAAAATATAAAGTAACAAAATGAAACACAATCTCAACACCACTGAATAAAAGGGAAATGCACAAGCAACTCACTCAAAGAGAACTTCTGGGAGATCTTGCCCACATCACACTGTTTGAAGGCCATGTCCACAAAATGCTAAGGTCTTCAAGGTTCTCATGTAGACTGGAAGGAGCCCCCTCCCCCCAGGGGCTGCTGAGCTCCCTGTCAAGGTCCCTGGGGTCCCCTTATAGGCCCCTAGTATCTCCCTGCAGGCCGCCTACCACTCTTTGGAGGCTATCCCCACCCAGCTAGAGCACCGGGTCTGCACCCTACTTCCAGGTCTTCACCTCCTCCCACCTCTCAATCTCCAGTGTTGCTGTTCCCCACCCCTTGCAGTTGGGCATTGGGCGCACTTACGACTCAAGTGGTGTGAGGTCTCCCCCACCTGTGCTCACTGTGGTACTCCAGGGTGTGTAGTAAGTTTAGTTATTAGTTCTAGGAGAGAACTGGAGAATTTTCTTGGGTTTGCTGTGTAGAGTATATTGTTGTCTCCCAGACTCCAGGACTGCTGCTTTTTGCGTAACTTGTCGCTATGGGTTCATACAAGGTTCATGTATGTAAGCAGTATGAAGTCCCCCCTGATGCTCATATTAGTAGTTTAGGGTGACACCTGAAGCCCGTGGACTCAGCCCGTTGCTGTCAGGGACACATGCTGAGTATGAGAGGGAGTTCAGGGTGGGAGCTGAAGCCCAGTACCTCAGTTCGTGCTTCCTTCTTGGTGTTGGAGTGAGAAGAGTGTGGGGCTGTGTGATCCACCTCCATCTGCAGCTCTCTCTTACTGTTGTCCAGTTCCCGTTTGTTCTTTGGCTGGATCCCTGGGAATTGCTGTGGCCCTGGGATCTCTGCCACTGCTCTCTGCTGGTATTTGCTCACACAGTGTAGAGGCAGGAGGCCACAGCCTTGGGGCAGGCGTAGAGTTGGGTGTGGTGGGCTGCGTACTGGTTGCTTTAACTCTGCCTTGCCTCTGGGCACTGATTAGAAAGGTTGCTGCTGAGTAGGCATTCTGTTTCACTGGCTGTTGTGACTTCTCATCCTCACAATGGGTTCAACACCTCCCGACCACCATTACCTGTGCTTTCTCCTCTCCAGTCTTAGACCAGCTCTCGGAACTCCACTCTTCCCTGACCGAGTCAGGAGGCTCCCATGAGCACGGGCCCCTGAAGCTGAACCTGCGAGTGCCAGAACGACGGAGCGGGCCGAGGGTGTCTTTGGAGCGGTGACTCCCTCCTTCTCTGTCTCCTCTTCCTCTGACTGCATTATGGTGACCCTCTGAGCCTTTCCTCCAGGAGAGACCTTGTTTGCTCTCTCTGAGGGCTTCAATTCTCATTTCAGATCCTTCCTGGTTTCAGGGTACACATTTCTCTCCTTCCTGTCTTTCTCATGTTGCTATAGTCCAGTGTCTGGGTGGCAATCCTCCAGGAGGATCTTTCTCTGCTGCTTACCCAGTTGCCGTCTTCCTGGAAGTCATCTTTTTAATGATAAAAGTTGGTTCAATTTGTCAGAAAAGTAACATGAATATCTCTTTAAATCTCAGCCATCTACTCACCCTTAGGAGTAAACTAGAATTTTATTCAAACGATGAAACTAATGTGAATAAAAATGCTCCTTATTTAAAAGCATCAAAATATGTGAAGTACTTATATAGGAAGAGAATGAAGAGATCACCCTTAATCTTCAGGGAAATACTACAGAATCACTGCAATTGATCATTGAAGACAGAGAAGATATATGTGCTTTTGTATTTTTAAGATGGCATGAGGGAAGGATTCATCACATGTTTATGCAAAACATGTCATTTCTGGCATATGCATTTCATTTGAAAAATAAAATTATTACATTATTTCTTTAAACAGCTTCATTTATAATTCACATACCATATTACCTACTAATTTAAAGTGCACTATTCAATGACTTCTATCTATTCACAGAATTGGACAAACATTAACACAATTGGTTTTAGAACATTTTGATTATCTTAGAAATCCTATTCCCCTTAGCTGTCAATCCTTTACTCTCCCCACCAGCCTAGACAACTAATAATCCATTTTCTGTCTACAGATTTGTCTATTTGGGTGAATTTATATACATCGAATCATGCATATACGGTCCTTTACAGCTAGCGCCTTTCACTCAGCATGTCAAAGTGCATTTACATCTTACCATCTATCAGTACTTCATTTTTTATTAGTGGTTAATATGCATCTATATAAATATACAATATTTTATTCACCCATTCATCAGTTGATGAACACCTGGATTGCTCCCACTTTGAACAATGCTACTAGGAACGTTGTGAAGAATTTTCTGTGTGAACATACATTTTTATTTTTCTTAAGCAGACACCAGAAGTGGAATTATTTGATCATATCCCAACTATGTTTAACAATTTCAGGAGTTATCAACTGTTTTCTAAAGCATTTTTGAACATTTTACAATCCCAGGATATAAGGGTTCCGATTTCTCTACAACCTCATCAACACTTAAAATTATCTTTTTTGTTCTAGCCGAGTGAGCATGAAATCGTATCTCATTGTGGTTTTGATCTGCACAGCCCCATGACTAGCGTGTAGCATCTTTTCGTATGTTTACTGCGCATTTGTACATCTTCTGAGAAATGTCTGTTAAGATCGCCTTCTAATTTTTAGTTGAATTACTTTTTATTATTGAATAGTTTTATCTGTTCTGTATAATCCATAGCCCCTTTACCAAATATATTTGCAGAAAGTGTTTTTTCCACTCTGTTGCCTGTCTTTTCACTTTCTTACATTATTCCACTAAATGTATCCCAAGAACCCTGAATCCGTTGGAGATTTCATTCCTACCATAATACATATAAAATATACATGAAAGAAGACTAGAAAAATTTTCTTCATATCCTTTTCTCCTTGAAATCTTACTTCATTCCCCCACCTCAAAACTTTAGCCCAATATATTTATCCTTGAAATTCTTACTGATTTCTCTTCTACCATGTTTTTCTGTAACCAAAAAAAAAAGTATACATAGCTTGAAATTTTTACATACCTTTCATTTTCTGTGACCACAAAACTCTGAGCCTTAATATTTTTCTTCTGGATTCAGTTACTATAATTACTTACAGAGCACAATAAGCATAATATTTCCTACAGTAAATAGTTACCAAACATGAGAAATAAATTTTATTGGTAATGCACTGCTTACCAGTAGTAAGATAAATAGGGTTCAGGACAGCTACAGGGCCTTAAGATTTGGCTGATATCAAAGCAATGAAGTGGTTGGCCCTCTGTTTGAAGATGAAAGCTTACTCTGAAACCTTGGTCAGTCTGCCACACTGAGATTATGGATTGTGGAGAATGGGTTTTATTCTGTGTTATTTTGCTTTGTTTTGTTTTGTTTTGCTTAGCTTTTGTAAAAATAAGGTTATAGCAGAAGAAAAGGAGGGAAACATGATTCTGCATGATGCCCAGAACACAAGTGTTTCATGCAGCTCAATAAAACATATATATATATATATATATATATATATATATGTATGTATACATACATATCAGAAGTTGACACCCTGAAATCAATTCTCTTTTAACTATCTAGGCCTACACAGTGATAAGTTCTCTCTGTGCATTCATCCCTATGCACACATGTTCCTTGGTTAGAAGAGATCTGCTTTAATGAATCTCAGGGATGGTTATGTTCTCTTGGATCACTGTACATGCTGAATTCTAATAATATTATACACAGTCTCTCTTTGCTCACACCTCTTTCTGTACCGAAGTGGTAACATATGGAGAAAGAGACTGACTTTCTCAACATTTCATAATAAAATAACAAAGCAATCAAGGCAACTCAAGCCAAAGGGCTGCATTCAGTAGCTGTTAACAGATCCAAATGCTGGTTAATTTTCTGTCATTTTCTGTTTTTCACCTAAAAGTTTGATGGCTTCAAATCACTTACTACTCCACCAGTGATAACCAAATAAACCTAAAATAGCTACTTTTAAAAGCAGATCTAAGCTTGACAAGAGCTTGTGACTGGATTAATATTGCTTACAGTTATCCAAATGTCACTTTGACAAACTCAATGTTTGTCTTGATGACATCTCCCCCTAGGCATATGGCACATCCATTAGCTCCAACATTATCTCTGTAGCAGAAGAAGATGCCTCATTGTTTGCAGAATATTCATAATTTACAAGGTCTCTCTTTGGTCATGACTGATAATTGCTCATAATAATGAAGGGAAAGAACCCTGCACAGATGCTATCTAGTGTGTGGTTTTTAAAAATTATTATTAATTTCAAAGAACAAAGCATTCTTTTTGAAAGAAACTCAATAGCCATGATCCAAATCTTAGATGAAAATGTTACCTTATTAAACATAAAAAGATGTTAGGCTAAATTTTATAATGGCAATTGTGGGCAAATCAGAGAAATTTTCCAAATATTAAAATATGGGGGACTATAAATTCATATAAATTCGTAATACTCAAAAATTTCATCCAAAAGCACTTATTAAAAGTCCACCTTCTGTAAGACCTTGTAATAGGTATATACTGTGGATAGTAAATACATGTTAGCTATTAAAAAGATTCTGAGCACCACAACACACATAAAGAATCTGAGGATTATCAAAGAATTCATGATCCAAATATTTATCCCCACACTCAGAGTGTTGTAATTCAAAACTATTCTTTAGGAAACTGATCACCTCTAAAATCAGTTCAACAAACATTGCTTCCTGTGTGGGCCCTGCACCATGTGTGCATGAAAACACAGATCAACTACAATCCTGACAAACACACATCGGTACACGCAACTAATGAAAGTGATTCGGGATAACTGCTTACGCCACACCAAAGAGCACAGAAAATAAAGGCCTTATAAATGAATAAAGATAGAAAAAGATGGACAGTTTTATAGATGTTTCAAAAAAATAAAATGTATTTCAAATGTCAAAAAAATTTCTTAGAAAATAAAAATAAATATGTAGGACCTCATAGTTACATTTAAACAAAGGACACAATACGGTGTTATATAAACATCAGGGGGGCAAAGGTCCAAAATACTTTATATCATTTTTTTCTAAACCAATGCAAATAAATGTACTCTCTTTTCATGACTATTTTCTGAAATACCCACTTCTAGTCAAACATTCTACACATATATTAACCATTAAATTTCATTTTCAAGTGGATTTCCCATCAGGGACCTTCTCCAGTCCCCCTGAGCCTCCTGTATCCCTGTAGTCCCCATTATGAGCAACAGTCTACCCAGACCTAAGCACACGAAAACCACCTGTGCTTGAAGAGGCCTTCTGCTGCAGAACCTCTCTCTGTATCCCCTGCTCACTCCCTAGCATCTGTCCTGCATGGGAAGAGTGTACTGCATTCTCCTCTCTGGCTGCTCAACTCTGTAGACATCCGGAGCCAAATGCTGGGTGAGATACTCTTTCTAGCCCATAAATCTTCTGATAGTTTGTTGTTAATTGCTGAGAAAATACAGAACCCACAAAAACATCTCACCACACAGTTCCTAGTCTGGGTATCTTCACTTCTTCCTAAAAAACAAAACACACTTTAGTTTTACTTACTTGACCAACTTGAACTACCTAGGGACACGAGCACCCTGCCTCAGACCTCTGCGTTAGCCAAAGCCCTTCTCCAAGAAAATCTGTCCATGGCCCCTATCTGAGCGCATGTGAGGTGGAACCCTGACTCTCAGACGGGCAGCTCACCCTCCTAAGGAGCCCCAGGCAAAAGATACCTGGGCAGCCAAGGTATTTTCTACAGGCCCATTCCTGGAACAGCTACCATGACCTTTCACATAATTACCTGTTACTTTATTAGTAATCCTGTGGACCATTAGCAAATTCAGACAAGTTAAATAAGCCGCCCAGAAAAATAAGCCAAGGCCAGAACTGAGACAGACTTCTACAGGCACAAGAATTCTCAACTCTATCCGGCTAGCACCACCTTTCGATAACAAGTATTTGTAATCTAACAGAAATAAGTATACAGACAGAAAGAAAATGTCTGAACTCTACTATAAAAGCAAAACGAAAGGAGTAATTTTAATTGTCTCTGTATGTATAATTTGTGTATGTGTACATACAAAGTAATTTGTGCCTAAATAACTTACACATAACACACATTGTATATATGTATGAAATTATATATCTATGCATATATATTTGTGTATATATATGCATATATATATATAAAATTTCAAGATAATAAAGCATGTAAATACTCCAGCCTAACTGTACCTCATTAATGATGCCCTAAGATACTTGCAACTGCTTTTAATGAGTAAACTTGAATTTTAAAGAAGTAAAATATATTCACTGGAATATTTTCAGCACTTCTTATGGGATTATTTTGAAGTGAGGGCTAAGCATGTATGTCCATATAGATATTCCTTGTTTAACGAACAACCTACCTGTTGAACAACTGTTCAGACTTACAGCCGAGGCATGCTGTTAAGACTGACGACCTGCATTTGGACGTACAATATAGGAATGTGAATGGCAGTGTGGCCTTACAATGGCTTCTTCTGCAGGACAGTAGTGTATGCTCTGCTGATTGTACTGTACCATCCAGTACTGTGGCTTTATGTTCTGTTACACACTACAGTACTGCTTGTAAGAGTTGTGCAAATAAAAGCGAGTCATCAGATTGGCATTTCCTTTATCAATTTCTGTGTTTTAAGTATTGTTTTTAGTATATACATTGCCTTATTCATTTAATGACCTAGTCGTGGGGCCGTTACTCAAATCACTAAATGAGGAATGTCTATATACATTCACAGCACCGTTATTTCTTACAGCTGCATTAGTAAGATGTGTATATAATTCAAATACTACACATGTACTGCTGCTGTCAATGAGATTTGCTAAAATGACAAGGCATGTCTTTACAAAGTAACCAAAACATCAAAATATAACTTTTTATAGTACTCAGTCGTTGTATTCCTGAAAATTTCAGAATACATTAAAACCGGGTACACATGCAACAAATGTTTGTCTTCATGGTAAACGAAGTTAGGTTTTTGGATTCGATTATAATTAGATTTTTCACGGATGGAAACTCCAATAGGAACAACCAGAGTTTACAGAATGCACGGCATAAGCCTTCACCTGGTTGGCTCTTCTGTACACTCCAGAATCCTGGCATCTTTGTCCTCTGCTCACAAACACCAGCAGCACACTCCATTCCCGAAACAACCAAAATTAATTCTGGCCAATTTCTAAAACACTGAATTAGGAGCTGCTGCCATTTCTACCCTAGAAGTATTGATTGGGGACCAACAGACCCCAGGATCCAACGCCACACACTAGGGATAAACTGATTTTAAAAGGAGGAAGGAGGAGACATAGTAGGGAAAGTGATGTTAAACAAATATCCAAGTAATTACATCAATACAAAATGCTGCAAAATGCTATGAAAGAAAACTATAATTTAGATGTTTAGATGCCGTCAGATTTCAGGAGTCTATGCACCAGTAAAATTAATTTTTCTTTTCTTAACTTGGAGCCATAAATGGTACTGTCAGCTTTTAAATTTTTCCATGGAAGATTATTTTTAAAAATAATAATAACTACCATTTACAGTAACTATAGTGACCAGGCAGAAAAAATTACCCCTGAATTTTAGAAAGATATAAAACAAGAAGACTTTCTCTGGCTGGGAAAATCTGGCTACATTATTTGTTATTTTACTCTTTCTGCTCTGAAATGTGAGAAGCTCACATGAGACGAGTATCTTCTTAACCACCACACCAGCTCTTGGCTACCCAACAGCATCAGATAACCTGGTATAAAAAGCGCAAATTTTCAGGCCCTGCCTGAGACTATTCCACCACATCTCATTCTAACAAGATCCCAAAGAGACCCACATGTGCATTAAGGTTTGAAAAGCGCTATCCCAGAACAGATCAAATCCATCCCCCGTGACTAAAATTCAGCCACCTACATTTCGGACTCAGTAATGACCCTGCACACCTGACGACCAGCTTCCAAAGGAAACTGAGGGATCCTAGAGAATCAGGATGCAAGATGAAACATAAAGCAAGCCACTTAACATCCCACAAATCCATCATGTTTAAGAAGTAAAGCATCATGACCTTGAAAATAACTGGATAGCATACCCGAAGTACCAACCACCAACAAGTAACAAGTCACAGCTTTGCAGCAGACCTCACATAAAATCTGTTTCACAGTGTATAAGTGAGCCAGCGCAGGCAATGTGCTGAACTCTGAGTCTGATGCTGACTCCTGTCAGAAAGAAATTTTATTTTTTAATAAAAAAATATTTTATCAGTTAAGTAAGATGACTTGACATACTACATTTAAATTCGTATTTGGGGGGTATTTAAATCCCATATTTAGGTTTTTTAACAAAGGAAACATCACTACATAGGTGTTAGCTGTAGAGGCAAGGACAGAAGGCATAAATCCACGCCTCTTTTCTGGTCCACTTAGATAGAAATAATTGCCAATACAATGTAAAGCCTTTCCTACAGAAGAAACATAATCTCGGTGTGTGCTGACCAGAAGTAGAAAGCCACAAGCAAGTGTGGTGCCTGAAACACAGCCCATCCAAAATGAGATGGGCTATGAAGTGCAAAATACGCAAAAGCAACTTGTTGAGCACTTAACGAAAACAAGGCCAGAGGGGCTGGGGGATATAGTGCTTGCCTGGCAAGCACAAGGTCCTGAGTTCGATCCCTAGTACCGTAAAAAAAAAAAAGGCCAGGTGTGGCGGCACACACCTTTAATCCCAGTTCTTGGGAGGCTGAGGCAGGAGGATCGTTGTGAGTTCCGAGACCAGCACGGGCTACAAAGTGAACTCAAGGCCAGCCTGAACTGCATAGGGAGACCCTATCTCAAAAAGACAAAAAAACAAAAAAAAGAAAAATTCTCAAAAGTAATTTCCAGATTTATTGCATGTGCAGATTCCAGTGTTTCTTCACATCTGGGGCTAAAAATCATGAGAGGAGGAAGAAAGATAAATAAAAGACAGAGAGAACAATAAAAGAAAAAAAATCACCCATTTCTTTTACTTTTTAAATTGACTACTAAAAAAATTTTAATCATATGTAGCTTGTATTATATTTCCAGCAGATAGTGATGGTCTACAGCTAATTAGAATTTGGCTTGTATCAACCTTAAATTTACAAAATTATACATAAAGATAAAGCCTTACTCCTAGAGAGTAACTGTAGATAATGTATATTTAGGCAGAGGCCAAAAAAAAAAACAGGACAGGGGAAGAGTCTGGCACTACTGATCTTTCTAACAAGTTCTCACACACTTTTCTGAGACTTCTGTATCGGGCTCCCAGAATTTATACCCAAAGGACAGGAACATCAAGCATTTAAACCAAGGAAAGCCAGGGGAGGAGCTAACCTAAACTGAAGGCAGTCACAAGGACGGCCAGTTCACTCAGAGTCTAGGAATGTAGGAGTGGAGAAGATAAACAAATTCCATTGACAATAGCCAATAATTTCCTGGTACAGGCCATTCATATAACTGTCCCAGCTCACAGTAACACGGGGCAAGGAAAACCACACTCTCCATGCCTGCCCGGATGCAGGAAGGCTGCTGCATGCGGAAACACACTCAGACGCTAATCACAGTGATCTGAAGAGGCAAAACTATAGGTTAAAATAAACGTAGTTCTTCCTTGGCACCAAGAGAAACAGTAAAGTTTCACTGAATTTCGAAGATTCAAAATCATGTTGTAACAGCAAGAACTCCACACACACCAATGTTAAAGCAGCATCCCCAATACTGGAAACTGGTGCTGGGTCAAATGAAGTTAGAGGGTAAGACGATAAATTTGAAGGAAGAAAGTAGCTCAAGCCATCTCCAATCTGGACAGATTCCTCTCATTCCTGGCCCGGAACAAACCCATCACTTAGGAAATCTGGAGCCCGGCCAACATACTGCTTCTGCAGCCTGCCGGGGGATGGGCCAAGAGCAAAATGTCTGGGCAGCTGGCTTTTATCACAAAGCTCCTCTCTTGGAAGGGCTTATGATGGAATTTCCTAGACATAAGACAATATTTGAAATGATTAATAGAGTAAAAAAATCACATTAGAAAAACATATCAAAACTATATATGGATATACAAGGATAGCTGTACTGGATATAGAAAGATAATTGTACTGCTCATGTCTACTGGCTTATTAAAAGGAATAGTTAATGCCTAAAAATTTTTTGACCAATTTTGCATACAATATCTAGTAATCATATGCAATATAACAACCATTGTTGAATTCCTACCATCTTGATTAGTGAAACTATCATTTCTAATGTTTTTTAAAATTTTTTTTCTCTTTAATTGATCAATCTTGCATTCTTATGTCTGGTAATCTGAGCAACTTCATTGAAGATAACAATATGTGATGTAACACCTTTGTTCATTTCCTATTATCTTATTCTGAAATTCTGTTATCTTTTTATTGTTTTTGTGTTGTTTTGTTTTTATCTTTGTTGTTGGTTTGTTTTTACCCAAGATATAAGATGTCCATAAGTACATGACTTAAATCTGCTGCAAATGTCAGAACATTACATCCAGCGATTTTTAACTTCTCACTGCGCTTACCCTTACTTAACACATCCATATGGGAGAGAAAGAATCTGATATTTTGAGGGGTTGATATACAAACCAGGTACTTCCCTAACATCCCACAGGATGGAACTTTCTAGAAAGTGCTGGAGCCTGGGTACGGCTGCCAAGGGAGGACCCCAGACAGCTCCGCTGCAGCATCCTGGCTATGTGCAGCACAAGGGACTAGGCCTTCCCTCCTGGATAAGAAAACTGAGGTTTGGAGTCATTGGGCTACTGTCTGCTCTTCGTAATAAGGCTAGGAAGTCCAGCAGCTTGCACTTGAATCTATCCCCAATTGTCTTTCTCATAAATGACTCCCTATCACCACCAAACTCTTTGCCTCAATTTGTATTGCTGTCATAAGTACCTTCTTTTCTCCTACTCTCACGGGAACGATTGCTGGCCCTCCACCCTTCCTTCCTCTCGCCATACAGATAAGGTGTTGGTTCTTTACACATCTAAAGGATTCGAAGTAGGATTCGTGCTTTCCCAATCACATAAAATTAAGTTCTCAGGTCTACAAATCTGGAATAGAACACAGAGCACAGAAAGCAAAACACGTTTTTTTGAATGAAAAAAGTAATAGATGGCTCATGTTATTTATTAATAATGTTATAATATTGAAAAATAACTATCACTTGGAAATCCACACTACAAGGGCTCCTAGGTCACACCCTTTCCCTAATCTGATATTAAATTTGCTTTTTTTTTTCTCTCTCTCTTTTTGAGACAGGCTCCCACTATGCAGTTCAGGCTGGCATTGAGCTCACTTTGTAGCCCAGGCTGGTCTCGAACTCGCCGTGATCCTCCTGCCCCAGCCTCCCAAGTACTGGGATTACAGGCGTGCACTACCATGCCTGGCACTATCTCTACATTGATTGGTTAGGCAGAACAATGAGCTTACGGTGAGAGGAAGGAAACCTGTTCAAAGGTCAAGTAAGAGAACAGAGACTTGGGGCCTAAGGCAGAGGATTCCCTTTCTCTGCATGTGATTTTCTCCTCTATAATGCAGAGATAAAAGTATGGGTCGACCAGTTTCCATGTTTCTCAAAGGAAATTCATGGGAAGAATATGAAACTGGTGTATGTATTCTGAAGCCATACAAAACCTGCTACGAATATACAGTACCACCCTCCCCTGCTGGAGCCAGCACAAGAAGGAATTTCACAGCTTCTAACAAAGACAGGAAAGACCACTGTCTCTCTGACCCCACAACCCAACAACTCAACCTTCTAGATAAAATCACCACTTGACTGGAAGCTGTGTTTTTAAACAACCCTTAGAGATAATAAGCACTGATTTAAATAAAAGGCCTGAAAACTCCAGGCAGGCATCATCACTATGGCCCCTGCCACCCTAATCAGGTCTCCTGGGGGTGGCAGAGGGATGTTAGCTGGTAAGCTCTTATCACATGGGATATGGTGGAAATTTTACCATAAAAATCACTTAAAAGATGAAACCACAGGCACAATGCTTACATGGTCTTTTTTTTTTTCAAGTAGATAAAAAACTTAAGAAAGCAAAAGTAATAATACCTTAAAATCTGAAGTTCAGAATTCTTCCATTTTCTTTTTCAGATATAGTTTTCTCCCTTCCCTGTGTCGTACTTCATCGTGTCAGTATCCCAATCCATCACCCACTCAGCCAAAGAGATAGGACGTGGAGTACAGTGTTTACAAGGGCAAAATCACTATAAAGATCTCCAGATTGAAATATCTGTCTCACAGGAAAAGGCATCCAGTTCATGGTATTCACACAGACTGTACGCACAGAAGGACACAGAGCCACACTCAACTCGCTGCAGAAATCCTTGCAAGTTATCTGACACCCTGCCCTGGGCTGTACTGAATCCACAATGTATCTAACAGAAAAGGAACTTAAACCGTCACAAACTCTAGAGAGAAAAATGAACGCAGACAACAAAAAACTCAAAACCAATCAAGCAAAAAATTCTTCAAAAAAATATAATGTACGATAAGAAAGCCAATTAGCTGACAAGTGGCATATGATTACATGACTTGTGGGAATTATGAATATGCATTATGTAATAGTCATAAAGAGAACAAACACCAGAGAGTTCAGATAGGATAAAAAACTCAGAAAGCCTTTGAAAAGCACGACGGTTTAGGTACAGATCAGTAGCACAGCCCTTGTCTAGCATGCGCAAGGCCCTTGGCTTGATACCCAGCCCCAGAAAAGGGGAAAAAAAAGAAGAAGAAAAGAAAATTTTAAAAAAGAAGGACAAAAGGAGCACGTGCAGCCACAGATAACACTGCTTAAGTAAGGAGCCCTGGGTGGAAACTTTGATCTAAGATAAGATAGTACGATAAAGAAGGAATTTCCGTACACAAGGTAAATAAGTAAGTATAAACTGCTCAGAATGACAGGAAGAGCTTGGCAGTACAAACAGTCCACACGGTCTGCTTATGATGCTCAGAATAAGAATACCATCTCCAAAATCACTAACAAGGTTAGTAGATACTGTCCTACCCTCCCACACCCCCTCTTCCCATGTAGAGAAAGGTCAACCCCAGATACAAATCCAAGTGTTTTCTTTTTTTTTTGGTATGTATTGGGACCAAAGGAAAAAACAGAGAAATAGAATTAACGCCAACATATGTGCTCGGGGATCATAATTTTTTTTAATCCAATTACAAGGTCAGGGCTTTGGAGAAAGGTCACCATACTGGGTTCATAGTTTAGGTAGATGGTTCCAACTCAGTGTAGAAAACCCATGAGCTGAAGCTGCTGATACACTTACAAGCAAACACACTACCATATAAGTGAAGTCACTGTAATGTTTTTAAAAATGTGCAAAGATTATTCTAAATTATTCCAAAACACGGAATCAGAGCAAAAAAGACATAGTTGTGGAATTATGGGCAAGGCACACAACACTTGGCCTGTACTTTTTAAGTAGGTAAGAAGGCAAAAGCACAGAATTTATAGTTAGGAAGTACGTAAGCTGGAAAATCAAATTTTTTGCAGTATTCATTTCGTACTTTGTATCCCAATTTAGTCCCACTGCCAAAGATTATCCTAATACACTCAGCATTAATTTGTCACTAAAAGTTACAATTCAAGGGGCCTGAGATATAGCTCAGCAGGCACAGCACCCGCCTGACAAGTGCAAGGTCGCGAGTTCGATTCCTAGTACCAAACAAAAGAAAAAGAAAAATTCAAAAGTTACAATTCAAACAGAGCTTGGTGGCACGTGCCTGTAAGCCCTTCATTTGGGAGGCTGAGGCAAGAAGTTTGCTTGGAGTTCAAATTTGAGGCCAGCCTGTGCTACAGAGCAAAACCCTATCTCAAAAAAAAGTTACCATTCAACAGTTGGTAAGGCTTCTACCTAGATACTCCCCCATTGCAGTCTAAGTGGGGCTTTTCCCAGGTAGCGAGATGTAGGATGTGTGACTCTGGGATCAAGGGTGTGATGCTGGGACTGATTCATGGTGTGATGCTAGGATTAAGGCTGCCCCCCACCCCCAAGGTCAGGTAGCCTGGATAGAACAGAAGAGACTGAAAGAGTGCAACTGGCTGCTTGCTTGCTGATTTCTACTTTGCTGCCTAATGCCCACTGTGAATTTTTTCCTGTGACACCCCTCTGCCATGCCACCCTGCCTTGGAGCCAGCCAACTATGGACTGAAGCCTCTACAAAACTCAAATAAACGTTTCCTCCTTTAACTCTGGGTATTGGGTATTTTTGTCTCAGCAGAAAGAAAAGTAACTAAAACAACAGAAAATAGAACTCAGTCTTCATTCACAGTAAGAACTTTCAGAGTTCCTTTACACCCCCCTAAGAACCCATCAGGCTCTCTCAGCTGCTATGGTACTTTGGCTTATAGAGGTTACCCTTTGTTCTGAAAGTTCACTGGCCCCAAGACCCTGTGCCACTGGATTACTTTTTCTAAACCAGTTTCTCTATAAAAGATGGAAATAATAATGCCAACATTATTAGGAAAATTAAGTAATATGCAAAAGGAAAAAAAGACTTAAGTCTCATCCCTATCAACAAATAATCAGTGAATTTATATAACGAGGGAGTACAAATCATGCAAACAAACCAACAATGATCCCCAATTTTCGCTGTTCATCCTTTCAGGAAACATTTCATTCAGCACCGAGAAGGTACAAAGGACTGTGCTGGACAACTTATATCTGAGAGCAGAAGAAATGCTGCCTCTGATCATAGGAATCCTATCCTCTTGCAGAGGAGACGGGAGATGATGTTGAAGATGCAAACATCTGCTCAGACACCAGGTCCTGGTGTCTTGATACTGAGTGACTATGAGAAGAAGAAAACACTCAGCTCACAGGCGTAGGACATGTGGAATTGAGACAAATGGACTTCTCTAGCCAGACAATGGATATGTTCC
The DNA here is from genome assembly GCA_004027595.1 of Dinomys branickii. Lineage (NCBI taxonomy): Eukaryota > Metazoa > Chordata > Mammalia > Rodentia > Dinomyidae > Dinomys > Dinomys branickii. The sequence continues at coordinate 165,030 of PVLD010001001.1, read as the reverse complement.
AATGGACCTGTCAGGAACCAATGAAAAGAAACAACTAGAATCAGACAGCCTACCAGACAGGCACCAAGCCAGAACTGAGACAGCCAAGGTAGATTCTTCTCCCCTCTCTACCAGGACAGTCATCATCAGTCTTTCTGGAAATTCCTGTCACCATAGGTCCACTGTGACATGATGTACTCAAGCCTTGTTTCTCTGAAACGCGTTAGTTAAAACTGCTCACAAAGGCTCCTTTCTTATAGGATGTAAAACCCACCCACCAATAACCACCTGGCAGGCAAAAACCACCGTGGACATTTTTGCTGCTAGATCCAGTGAGCACAAAGTCACAGGAAAGCCACTGTGACAGAGATGAGGGGGTAGCAAGAGGAGAAAGCCTAACTCCGGACTTTACAGCCTCAGTTTCCTCATCTTTAAAATGAAGAGGCTCCTAAACTGAGACCGATCATGATGAAGAGAACGCTCTGTGTCCCTGAGCCTGTGCCCACAGATGTGAAGACGCATGCAGAGAGGAGGAGGACAGAGTGTCATACGCATGAATGTGACAGGTGCTGAGACCAGTGTGTAAAGCAATGCTGTCTGCCTGGTGCCAAGACCTTTAAAGGATTTACAGCAATACCTGACTAATCTTCACAACTTTGTCAGAGACTGTTACCCCTACTGTACAGATAAGAGCAAGCAAGTTCTGAAGAGTCATCACATAGACTATAAATGGTGGGGGCTGGGAAGAGGGAGGAGGAAGATTCCAAAACTTGTGCTTTGGGGCCTTCCACTCACCCCCTAACAGGCTGGCGGCCACTCTGACCTTTTGACCAATCATCGACTGATCAAAAGAATCTGCAAGGAAATATCCTGCCCAAGCCAACTGCTAAGTAATTCCTGTGACTTATCCCTGTCTTGTTCATCCTCAAAATGATAAACAGATATCCCACTAAAAATTCATAATAGATAGCCCATGAAAAGTTCATAAATATTTCTGAAATCTCCAGCAAGACATAGATGCCATGCTAAAACTACAATGGTCTTGTAGGACACAGGTATGGCTTCCATTACAACAGTATTTAACATATATGCACCAGTGGGTAAAGAGATCTCAACCAGAGCATAAAGAGGCATACATCTTTCAACATGAACTTAAAAATTCCTCAAAATAGCTTCCAATTCAATAAACATAACGGTCCATCGTCTAACATAGCATACTTTAAAAGCTCATCAACAAAATTTACTGTAAAAAGTTTTGAACCTGAGCATGGTGCCACATGCCTAAATCTCAACATTCAAGGGCTAAGACAAAAGGATTACAAATTTGAGACCAGCCTCGGCTACATAGGGAACCTAAGGCCAGCCTGAGCTACATAGTGGGACCTTACCTCAAAAGAGAAAAAAGAAAACGCAATTGATGACCTCTTAGTAATAGACAGCTAGAGAACTTAAAATAGTACTTTATATTTTGTTACGATTCTAGTATTATAAAAATACATTACATTTTATAATACATACTTTTAATATTCTAAAAACAACAACTTTCATTTAGAAAGTTACGACATCAAGAAACTGACAAAATCATCCATAGAATACTGGAAAAGAAGATTTTTAAAAATACTATTTGCAGGGCCTGGGGATACAGCTCAGCAGCACACCACCTGCCTAGAAAGTGCAAGGTCATGAGTTTGATTCCTGGTACCAAAAATAAAATAAAATACTATTTGCAGATGACTTTTTTAGGCACCTAGAAAACTCAAAACCTCTGAAAAATACTGGAACCAGTAGAAATAATGAAATATGAAATAAATTTATAAAAATCACGTAAAGAAAAAAATCAACAAAAACTGATTTTCATTCTTAATTAATTATTTTTAAGCCAGACATGGCAGTACATGCCTGTAATCCCAGCATGCAAGAGGCTGAGGCAGGAGGATCACTGCAAGTTCTGAGACCATTCTGGGCTACAGAATGAGTTCAAAGCCAGCCTGAACTATATATATAGCAAGACACTGTCTCAAAAAAAAAAAAAAAAGGAATTTTTTTTTATAAAATGCCTCAAAGGTAGACTATTTTAAAAGTCCACTAGAGTGAACACAGCAATAATACTTTATGAAAGGATTGTCATTAAAAGAAAACAAAAGACTTGAACAACCCTAAGACATACGTCCTTACAAGAGAAGACCTTGGCTAAGTACCAAATTCTTATTTGCTAAACTTCTAATTTTTCTGTATCATCTGTATTTTTGTAATCTTTCCATTAGTGCACAGGTGTTATTCAGGATACAACACTATTAAAAATAATAACAATAGAATAAAAACAAATAAACATAATCCTTCAGTTTCTAGGTTGTCCATTTAATCCAATGTCCAGCATTCTTAAACTTCTATATATGTGTAAACTCGGTTATTAGAAATGGCTTTAAAAGAACTAGTGTTGTCTCATCTGACCAAAACTGAGCAGTAGACACAGAGAAACGAGACTCAGCATCATGTATTTCCCCTGCTTTACCTTCAAGATGAATGTAATTCTGTGAGAAAGAAAGGGCATTACAACCAGGATCCACGCATGGCGCGAGCCACCAGCCTCAGAGGAGAGGTGCCCAGCAGAAGTGGAAACTACTTTGAGACTCTCAAGTGGACTTTAAATGCTTCCCAAACAGACAGCAGGAAGGGCTGGCAAATGCATTCATTTTAAAAGTAAATATTAACTTAATGAGCTTGGTGACCAGATGATCCTGCTCTCTTGAGATTTTTACTTCCCTACTCATTCTCATCAAGAAGGAAAAAAAAAAGCACTAATAAGGAGCAAATTCACCTACCTGTGAGTGCCAATGGTGCCAGAAAAGAGTCTGAAATTATTCTGTATGTGTGCGTCCTCACATCTTTCCAACTCAAGTGATGGGAAAAGCAGAAGACAAAGTCAAATGATACACACCAGAACTAGTCATACACACACTGGGGACAAAGCAGAAAGGACCTGCTCATTACAGAAGATCTCCGTTTCCTGCCTACACTTTCTTCTTCTTCTTCCTTTGCCTACAACTCTCACCCACCAGAAGATTGTGTCTGCCTCAGTGGAAGGATGGTGCTCAAATGTCCCTACATTTCTAAATCCAGAGCCCAGCTGTGAAAAACTGCAGAGGATGTTCCATAGCTGGCAGCTGAACCAGTCACTGCAGCCAGGACAGACCTATCTATCTGTCCCCACCAAAACCAAACCGTTTTCAGAAGACAAAAAAAGAAAAAAAAAATTCTACATATATAAAGAAGAGGAGGAAAGAAAAAAGGGACCATTTCTTTTCTCAGCACCCGAACTACCAATAAAAAATGAAAAGTATTCAATTTCTCTCCCCTATGCCTATCAAGTCTTTTGCCTTTTTTTAATTTTAAAAATAAAAGAACGAAAACATACTCACAAATACATATACATTTACAAAATAACACAAGAACAATACAAGCAGTACCGAATTTCAGACAAGGTGATAGGAAATTAACAATGGTTGTCATATTACATATTGATTTCTTCAGTGTGGTTATGAAAACAAATATAGACATGATTGATCAAATAATCATTAACTATTCCTTTCAATAAAGCTACGTAAGTTACTAGTACAACTATGTTAGCTACCCTGTATATACATATATACGTAATTTTCCCCTTCTTTCTTTTCTCTTTTTCCTCATCCCAGTAGCTCTTTACTTTTGAGCAGTTTCTTTTTGTTTCACAGTATCTATCATACTTCCTAATTTTATTCACTTTCAGGTCCTTACACTAGTAAGATAATACATTATTTAAACATGCTGGTCTGATTTATTTCACGTATGAGTATGGTCTCTAGTTGTGACCATTTACCTATAAAAGCCTCGAGTTTATCTTTCTTTATAGCTGAGTAATATATTCCATTATATAAAAATACCACAACTTTCTTATCCAGTCCTCAGTGGATGGACATTTGGGTTGCTTCCATGATTTAGCTATTACAAATTGCACTACTATAAAGATAGGTGCACATATATATCACTGTGATATGATGTTTTCAGTTCTTCTGAGGAAATACCTAGAAGGGGAATAGCTGGGTTGAATGGAACCTCTAGATCTAATTTGCTGAGGAACCTCCAAACTGCTCTCCACAGTGGTTTCACCAGTCTGCAATCCCACCAGCAGTGGAGAAGAGTTCCTATTTCTCCACAGCCTCGCCAGCATTTGTTACTGATTTCTTAATGCTGGCCAATCTTACCGGGCTGAGGTGAAATCTCAGTGTTATTTTAGTTTGTATTTCTTGAATGACTAATGATGTTGAACATTTTCTCCTGTATTTATTTGCCATTTGTATTTCTTCACCTGAGAAGTGTGTATTCATCTCAGATGTCCATTTTTGGATTGTGTCTTTGAATTTAGAGGGGCTGATGTTTTTAATACTTTATATGTTCTAGATAGAAGCCCTCTGTCTGAGGGACAGTCAGCTAAACTTTTTTCCCAATCTGAGGGTTTTCTTTTTACTCTGCTGGTGATTTCTTTAGATGTGCAAAAACTTTTCACTAAGATGAGATCCCAGTTACTGATTCTTTGAAGTATTTCCCATGTGGTTTGATTTCTGATTTTTGTTTTATTTCACAAACTCTCTGCCTACCGCTATGACTGCCTTTCTTTCTAATATGGAACTATTTAAAAGATCTGCTGTTTCCCCAACATTCTTAGCCTTACAAGGAATTCAGCTGTTTCAATATGAAACAAATGTAAAGCTGGGGTCATTTCACATACACAAGCCATTAATCCAAGTTTACACATTCAGGACTCAGAGAAAAATAATGCATTATTACCTGGCAATTTCTGCCCACATTAACCATTTCACCTTGCTCAGTGCGGGCAGTTTACACCCCCTGAAACGTCCTCATGCTGTTTGCTGGCGGGTCAGGGAAGACACACACCCCCGCCACTGTCACCGTGTCTCCCAGTATTTGTAGCTCATTTCTGGCACCCAACCCATAATCTCTGTTATCTGCAGAACTCTAATGTCCACACAGAAATACTTCTTAAGGAAATTACTATTTAAAGGGTCAACTTATGTCTCACCAAATAATTCCATCTAATTCCCACCTGAATTGAGACAAAAATGGCCATACAAGCATAGTTTAAATTACCCTTGACATTGGAATCTGAAATGTAAGACTTAAGTTTCCCCTTCAGTAAAGTAAGTATAACTTGGCTCAAAAACGACAGATCTACTGCAGAAGTCTTTTAGGTTTGATCATCATGTCTTACGAGAAAAACTGTACCTCTGCCAGAATTACCAGTAAGCATCAACAGCTTCTCTGTAAAAACAAGCCCTTCCTGGCCTGTAAGCTGCTACCACGGAGTACCTGTGTGGTATTCCTCCCTTCCAGGAAGCAACCCGAAATATGCACCATGTATTCTGGAAGCAAAGAAACAAAAGTGAAATCCTGGATGAAATCACTCTCTAGCTGAGGGATTGTGAGCAAATCACATAACTGATCTCTGTTTTCATACTATGCTTTCCCTGTAGTTCCTTTTTCTGGATTTATCCCACACACAGAGACTATTTGGATCTCACAAGGCTCAAGTCATAATCTACATACAAAAAGCTACTTTCATTCACCATTTACTTTATGCATTTTAGTGGTTTATACATTTTCTCCAAGGAATATGATCACTTTTCCTATAGCACACACTAAATTTATCCAATGAAAAATATGTAACATGATAAAAGAAAAAGTTCTAAAACTGAAAAAAGTTCGGGTGCATTTAGTACGCCTGCCTGCTGCCTGAAAAGTATTGCCTGGAAGAAAATGTACATAAACCATGATGTAATAAGAAAAATAAAGGAAATGCTGCAGATCATCAAAGTCAGACCATTAGCTGCAGTCATCCAACTGATGTCAGTTATACAGACTTTAATTTTTTATCTTCTAACAGTTATAAAGAAGCTAATAAAGACATACACTATAATTTGCAGAGTATCTTGCAAGGCACTTTTTTTTTTCTTTTTAGGACTGAAGTAATTTGTCATTGCACAAGCAACACACTATTTTGAGAAAGTAATGCAATCCTCTTGGGAGAAGTTCTGAACTCAATTAAGGCGTCTGGGGACAGACCATATGTCACCAAGGCTTTTGCACACCTGAACCCCTATATCTAATGACCCAAGAACGCTCCTGCGTGAGACTAAATAGTGCAGCTTTTAATAGAGGACAATCAAGAACTGCAGAACACTGTCTGTCACATTCACTTGAAAACAATATAAAGAGACCTACAGAGCTAAAAATTTAAAATAAATGAGCACCTACAACACAAAAGAACTTGCAATTAATGCCTTGAATGACTATTACTAACATAGAATTTTATCTCATCCATCTTGCTTCTTCTTTATAATTCTCTTAATGAAAAATATTTCCATTAAAACAAAAAGGTAACAATAGCTAAGTCATTTGTACCTGTCATAGAATAATGACTACTTTTCCTTCTGTGAAACATTCCTGTCACTGCCTTAGTTTTTTCTTTTGGCTAAAATATCTGGAATATTAACATAATAGTGATAATTACACTATCATGGAACTAAGGAGACTAAACTTTCGGAGTCAAAGATCAGAAACCATGACCTTAAGTCAATAGTCCAAAACCTCTAGACTGCATATACTAATGTCCGTCTTTAATTCTTTTGTTAACAGTTCAGTCTTCAATATTCTAAAAAGAATGGTGTGATAAAAATCATTTTATGCCTTTCCACACTTGCAGTTACGACACACACCAAAGAGTACCCCAGCTGATTATAGCAGGCGTGTGTCGTCGGGGCAGGTAAGCGAAGGGGCCATACCAACACCTGCAGGTGCACTTAGGAAATGCTTACCCTCCACCTCCGGCATGGCCCCTCGCTGCTTTATATGACTGGTATAAAAGAAGTTCTGAACTGTTTTAAAAACCCTTTCAACACAGTAAACAATCCTCAGACATAACTTAGTTACAGTCACGGTCTGGCCTTAAGGTGAGTATCATCAAAATGAACATACTTCCGTTTATTTCCACCAAGACATATGTCATCGGTGATAATTTCATACTTGGCATATTCCCACAGGCAAACTCTGGCCCTGCCAAATCCCCAGTCCTCAACTGCAACTCTTCCCTCTCTTCCCACTCCAGAGAACCATCAAAACACAACCAAGAGGCCAGCATCAGTGACTCTCTTTTTTTAAAGAAACTACTTACATAGTTTAATATTTCAGCCAACTGGCCGACTGGAAGACAGGGCTGCAACACCTTTGAGGTCTGCTAGGCTACAATGATAATTCTCAAACCCGAAATACAAAGAAACCTTTCAAACATCATGCTCTGCAAACATCTCACATGAGAATGTTCACAGGCTGAGAAAAAACAAGCAAATAGTAATGGAGATTCCAAGTCTGTCACGCTCTGTCCAACCCTAACGCTCAATACTTAGAAATATGCTTTGTAAAGCTTGAAAAAAGGTATTTTTTTATCAATGAAAAACCAAATACATAACTCCTGATACATTTTAGCCTGAGTATATAAACATACATTAAAACAACTTTTTCTACTCTACAAGATCATAAAAACCTTAGGATTTTTTCAACACACTCCAAACCCACACATATATAACACAGGTAATTTAGAGTAGCTATAAAAAAAGTTATGAAGAAAACTATTAATCTCTGGGGCTGGGGATATAGCTCATGGAATAAGTGCCTGCCTGGCAAGCACAAGGTCCTGAGTTTGACCCCCAGTACCATAAAAAAACAAAAAGCAAAAACACTATTAATCTCATTAACAAATTAAGCATAAAAATTTGTACCAGAACACACTAAATAGTACTATCAAAGCTTCACATCATTGAATACATTTCTTGTAGAGAAAATACCTCTGCTGAAATACTTTTAAAAAGGTAACAAGCATTAATGAAACTTAAAGTTTTAAAACTATATAATAAAATAATAACAAAACATGACTTTTTTTTTGGTACCGTAAACCTAACTCAGGACCTTATGCTTGCCAGGAAGGTGCTGTGTCACTGAGCTGTATTCTCAGCCCCATGACTTTCTGTATTAAAAATAAGACAGGAGAAAATTATTTCAATTACTGTGTTTAACTGGTGAAAAAACTTCTTCAAAAAAATAAGGTAATGATATGTCCTGAAGCTTTCAAAGCTTGAAAAATTGACCAATTAATAATTGTAGTTATGCCATTTGTAAATTTTATGATATTGATCATAAAGCCCGTCTTTAGACTATTAAAAAATCTAGTGTAGACCACTGACTCCAGGCCTCGGAAACCCGGCTATTTCCCCCAGCTTAGATGCTCCAATTACCAATATAGCTGTTTGTGCAAGAAACCATCTCAGCCACAACCAAGCAACATAAGGACTTCGCAATCAAGAGCTCTCGTTCCAGCCAGAGAAAAAATGGGCTAGGCCTCCTTTGCACTTGTGGAAGAAAATTCTAAGAACTCGGGCTGTACAAAAACACAAGATCCAAGGTCAGCTCTCTACAAATGAGTCAAACATGCAAATCAGAGCACCCCCAGGGATAGCACTCACCGCCCTGCCAGCAGACCTCCTGCTGCCTAAGGGCTGGCTTCGGGCCCCAGCGGTACAACAGAAAGAGGACCTTACTCAAGCTCTCAGCTGCTGCAAATTCTGCCCTTTGGGAAAGAAGAATATGAAAGTGACTAATTCTCCCAAATGTCACGCATTCTGCATTTTGTGACATGTACTTCCTCTCTCAATCTTTGCAGCACTACCCAGACATTCTAGCCACTGTCTGGGAGTAGACATAATTATGGTAATTATGCCTACCATAATTAGAGAGATAGTAAATCCGATCAAACATTTATAGAAAGCAAAAAAAAAACACTGAGGCACAGAAAGTTTTAAACATCTGAAAATTCAAACTCAGTTTCCAATAAGAGAATCAAGCAGCGAGTAAGTTTCCCTTTCGACCATCCAAAGTGTGTTGAATCTGAAAGATGATTTCCTAGATCTCTGCCATAATCAAAGAACAGTTTGTGAATTTCTATGGAATAGGTTCATCCAAGGCTGAAGGATCTAACCATGGTAAAAATAAAACAGGATATGAAAGAATACTTTTTTTTTTTTTTACTGTGAAAGAAAGACTGACTGACTGTCCAGGACCAACACAGAAAGATGCCAGAAGCTGGTCAACCAAAGAATCTCCAGAACACTGACTGCTGTGACTCACTGCATCAAGAATCAGGCTGACAGCACATCCTGTCTGACACAGGCCAGACATCAATAAGCACTTGATGCACAAACCTCTAACTAAGGAGGAGTGTGTCAATAAGAACATTTAGCAAGGCTGCAACGGGCTGTCAGAGACGCAGCACCCACACTGGTGAAGAGCCTACTGGGGCAAAAACAGGTAAAAATGCTAAGCTTCCGAACTCAGGGCAGAGCTGGACGATAATGCAGGCACCAAACCAAGAGACAAGACTGTTTGATCCCAGTGGTAAGACAGGCAGGAGATGAACGATGAAAGGTGTTGAAAGCCAGGGTAGGAGACTGGACTTGAACCTGCAGCTGACGGGGAGCTTTCTCAAGAAGAGGGCTGGAAGACAGGTCATCTGTATTTCAGACCTGTCATTCCATTGGAATGGGAGGCAAGATGCGTGCTATGGGGAGTTCGTGGTGGCGCTGGGTTTCTGTCTTGGAAAGTCCAGTGGCTGGGAGAGCCAACCGCAGGTCAGGGATGACAAAAGGCACAGGTTCGGGGACTTGAGGGATAAGTAATATTTCTTATGTTCCGAGCCACGGGTGACTGTGAGACACAGGGGCAGAAACACCTCCGCGGGCAGCCGGACAGTTAGGGTGGAGGGCAGAATACAAACGTGAGCTGGCCACAGGGATGTGAGTACAGGAACAGAGCAGGCCAGTGAGGGGCGGAAGAGCAAGTCGAAGACAGCACGGAGAACTGATGAGAGAAGACCAGGGGCTGCAGTTACGGAGAAGAGAGGAGGAAGACTTAGCATGTTCAGATCCTGCAGTGAAAGTACCTATCAGAAGAGACAAAAAAAAATAGAAAAGGACAGAATCAACTATCTAAGCTTCTGGAGTACCAAAGAAGGGAAGGAACTGAGAGGACAGGAGAAGGAACTGGCCTGGATCAAGAAAAAAACACACCTTCGTCTGAGATCAGGGGGAAAATGAGGTAAGACTAGGGCAAATGAAGGTCCATCTCTGGACAGGAAACTCCCTACTGATGGCTTTCAGCGTTTTTAGAATTTGGAGAGTATCAGGAGTTGAACCATATCCACTACACACTTGTATGTCCGAGTCTAAACCCGTAGTCTCTCCAAAAGTGATCTCACTTGCTAAAAGGGTTGTGACCAATGTAATTAGTTAAATTAAGAAGAGGCCATACGGGAGTGGCGTGAGCCCCTGATACAATCTGTGAGACACAGCGGCACCTATGTTTTTTAAAAAGGGAGAAATTTGGGTGAACAGTTTCAGTAGAGTGCGGTGGTGGCACATGTCTGTAATCCCAGCATGATGAAAGGTGTTGAAAGCCAAGGTAAGAGACTGGACTTGAGCCTGCAGCTGACGGGGAGCTTTCTCAAGAGGGCTGGAGAAATTTCAAAGAATTTCAAAGAATTGCAATTTTGAGTCCCGGCTGGGCAACCTGTCACTAAATCAAAAGGGCTTGGGATAGAGCTCACTGTGAAGGCCCCAGGTTTAATCTCTAGTACTTAAAAAAGTAGTCACACATTGAGGGATGGTGGGAACCATTCACAAGCAAAGAAGAGGGGCTTGGAACACATCCTCCCTATGCAGCCCACACAAGGCACTAACCCTGTCACTGGGTAAGGGAGGGAAAGAGAACGGATGAGAAAATACCAGAGCTAAGGCCACTGAAGGTACAGGCAGAGAACAGGACACGAGTGGGGACGAGGAGGGACTGCGGGCTGGGAGAATGGGGGCTCGGAGAACGGATGGGCGGGCAGAGAGGGGTCATCCCGGAAGGCAAGCAGCAAAGATACAGGGTGCAGCAGATGGGACAGAACTAAGAAGGGAAGACTGTTAATAGGATTTAGTATTTTATTTTGTGACAGTCCCAGGGAAATGATCCAGGTCCCCTGGGAACTGAGTATGGGTGAAGTAGCCATGAACTGAGGAAGTCAGACAAGTCTGAAACGTAACACAGCACTATATATAAACGTAACACAGCACTATATCACCTGCATGGCAGAGACCATCAGCAACAATGACAGGTAGAGAAAGAAGACTGAGCCCGTTCCCACCACTTCAGGGCCACCCCGAATCACCTCTGTGTGTACCCCTTTGGTCTAGTTCTCGTGAAAATCCTGCTGCATTTACCATCTCGGGTACTATGCCCTTTACAAAAACACACCAAAGAGGGAAATGGACCAGAAGCCAAGATTAACGTCTCCATCTGTCTAATGGAATTATAAAATTAAACCTGCACTGAGCAAGTTAGCCTATATATTGTGCTTGAGACATTTATGGATCAGACACATACAGAAATTTTAAGATTTATATATATTCTGTATATTTTTTCTAGGGCCAAAAAATTAGTAAAATAGTTGGAATATATCAAGAGATTACTGGTAGCCCCTTCATGAAATAGTTGGCCGGAGCAGCAAACAATTAGAAAATTCGTTAAGTGATCAGCCGCTTTTCAGCATAAGAAAGTAGGTAATTCTCTATATTACAAACCATAAGCAAATGAAACTCTATGTCTTAAAGCTTCCTTTCAATCACTAAAATCGTCAAGCCTCTCACTCAGCAGCCAAGCAGATTCCACACTTGGTCTGGCTCCTCATGCAAACTTATTTCATGTGACAGAAGCATGAAGCAGAGCTGTATACTTTAACCTTTTAATTCATCCCAGATAGTTCATGAATTGCTCTAGCTTTAGATATTTCTAAGCTCTTTCTATACCTGTGTATTTATATTGTTTAATTGTATACTTAATTGAAGCTTTTACCTCCAAAGTCTAAAAGTTATTATATTTACATTGGTGGGGATTAACTGTATTTTCTGATCTTTTACATATGACAGATCATCACTCTAAAATCATTGTATAGAAAAATACAATTCAAAGTCCCCCTATAATGCAGTATAACCACTGTTCACTTCCTCGGGAGGAATGGGGCCTCTCAGGGGATACAGCTGTGTGGACCAAAGACTCGAAAGACAGGAAGTTTTGCAATGATGTTATAGACATGAAGTTCACCCTGGAGACCTCATCACAATGTCACCAAAACCACTGTCCGCTAAAAATTATGACACAAGAAATCAACCTTCTTACACTATCCATCTGTCTTGTTTGGTCCCCTGAAGTTAACTTAGCCAAACCTTCCTTTTGGCCATATAGGTTTTTCTTTTTTTTACTCAGAAAAAACACAGATTAAACCCACAAAACATAAACTGGCTAACATTTCAGTCGGGGCTCAAATATTACAACGAATGAAGGACAAATTGATCACTTTTGAAATGCCCTCTCACCAATCAAGATGAGCTTCAGCGAAATTCCCTACCATTTGCTGATCACTGCAAATATCTGAAGGCCTCAACACTTAATGCCAAAACTGTTCATGTGTGCACACACGCACATGCACACACACATGCATGCACATATATGTATACACACATGCGTGTACATACACATGTATACACACGCATGCATACACATGCATACACACGTATACACATGCACACAAGCATACATGCACACATGCATGTATACACACACATGCGTACACACGCATGCATACACACATGTATACACACACATGCACACACACCCATGCATACACACAGCCCACTTTACAATAAGTACTACCATTCCTGGACTGGGGATATAGCTCAGTAGCACAAGTGCCTGCCTGGCAAGCGCAAGGTCCTGAGTTTGATCCCCAGTACTGAAAAAAAAAAAAAAAAAAACAAGTAGAACCATTCCTGAATATAATTCTAGGCTGCTTTGAAAATTAGCAGTCAAGGTATTTCAGTCTGAGCATGAATGAATGAAGCAATGCTCAAGGGCAAACATTACAGCCATTCTAAAAATATCCTCTACATGAGTCAGGGGCCAGCAACTCAACTCCAACTCAGGCCTCTGCTGGAGGCAGCTGCTCCTTCAGATAAGGAGCCTCTAGCTCATAGCATTGAGTAAGAGGAGAGCTGCTGCACCTTGCTGCACATCTGAGTGACTCAGCCCCCAAGTTTCAAGACTCAAATAGGAATGGAGTTCCAATGGACTGCAGAGCCCCCACTCCAAAAGAGAAGGAGGACATCCATGAGTTCAAGAAAACTTCTGCCACTATAATCTGAAAATAATCATAGAAAAATTCATTTATATAAGCATTATATCGGGTATTTTTTTTTGAGACAGGGTCTCACTATGGAGGTCAAGGTGGCCTTGAACTCACTATGTAGCACATGCTGACCTCACATTTGCAGCAAACCTCCTGGATGCTAGTATTACCTGCATGCTCCACTGAGGCCATTAACTTTCTGATTTTGGTAAAAGTACAATCTTCTGTTAGATGGATGCCATGTTTAGAGCTACAAAGCAGCTTGAAGATCAGAGTTCAAGTGGCTTGCTTTTACCAGCAAGAAAACTGAGGTTGAGGTCAGTGAAATAACTTGCTCAAGGAGCCAGCGCTTCATGAGAATCCATTGTTCACTCTCATTTACTCAAACATATCTAAGGTCTGGGGCTATAGCTCAGTGGCATAAGCACCTGCCTGGCAAGTGCAAGGTCCTGAGTTCAATCCCCAGTGCCGCAAAAAAAAAAAAAAAAAAAAATTAAAAAAAAAAAAAAATACTCAAACATATCTGACAGATACTTACTGAATGTTGATCATGCACAACACACCCAGGAATGACAAAAGCTGAATGTAATCATACCATCATCAAATCTAACAGAGGATAGCTTTTAGATAGTATTTTCAGTGTAAAGACAAAGCTTTATTTGGGATACAGAGGAGTACCTGAAATAAACTCTCCTCATGGCCCTAATTCTTAAGGTAAAATTGGATCTTCCCATACACTTCGTAGCCCTTGCAGCTATAGAAGTTGGACACCACGGTAAGAGCATGCAAGATGACAATGAAATCAATGAAGGTGACAGGACGGATTCTAAAACATAATGTATGTTGGCCATTATTCTGGAGTGAGTGAGTGAGTGGGGGTGTGTGTTTGTGTATGTGTGTGTCTAATCCTCTCAACTCCGTTAAGAGGGTTATCCTACTGTTACCTTTATTTTACAAAACACGCGGAATGAATGCAGTAATTGCTCCATCAGAGGTGGCTGCATTAGGGCTTATACCACAGCACGCCTTGCCTTCATTGCGGCTGCCTCCCGGCCTCATGGCCCTGGGTTTGTCTTTAACTGGAAATTACCCTGCTCCTCTGGATCTTAATCTTATCTGTAAAATGATGGAATGAGGAAATGATGATTTCTAGTGGCTCTCCTAGGTTCAGTTTTCTGTGACTTACTAATTTAAGGTAATTCCCCAACCCCTTGTGCCACAGAAGGAAAACACTGTGTAAAGGGCTAATAATGATTTTACTCCAAATCACGAAGTCTAAACCTTGGACTACACACAGAAGCTTCAAAATAACATAAGCTCAGGAGAGCAGTTACACAGGTACCCTTATCCCATACACCCTTAGCCTTCGAGTAGGCTGCAGTCTCAGTTCTGTTTGTTTAGTTAATGGTACTCATAACCACATGATCGATAAAACACACTCATTAACATACATTCAAACACCAAAAGAAGTTTTTAAAATTCCTAACAATTAGGAGGAGCCTGTAAAAACACGAGCCTGTAAAATATGTTACTGGTGAAGGGGAAAAACAAGGTTAATAATGGACTATGATTTTAAGACACAGAAAAAAGCTAGACTATTCAACAACGATTATATGTAGACAGCAGGATTCAGGAGATTTCTTCCCCTTCTTTTCCTTTCTTTTAATTTTTTAAGGTAAGCTTAAGTTACCACTATAATTAGAGCATAGAACTTTCTTTAGAAAGAAAGAAAAGGAGTCTAACATTCTCACACTGATCTTTCCTGAGCAAAAAGAAAATATTCTCCTAAAAGCGTATGAGTACAACATGGTAGAAATTCCAGAAATACAGGTTCGGAAGGAAACACCATTATTACCCACTACAGATAGGAAAGAAAAGAAATTCGTCTATTGCTGCAGGTCTAGAAGAATTAAGCTTTAGGGTGTGTTACAGGAATGCTGGCAGGAGGGGTTGCTTTGGAGTCCAGGGACACAGCTTTGTAGAGCTCAGCCCAGGAAAAAATGAGCAGGTGCAGCCAGTGAGGCAGCAGACCGTGACAGCCAAGTGATGCTGGCCCCGTCCAGAAATCCCGGCCTGAAGCAGCTTCTCCGAGTGGACCTGCTGTGCACCAGGTCCAGCCACGTGGCCAAAGGGTCAGTCCATGAACATGAAGGCACTGAAACACTAGCCAGTGCAGAGAGAGGACCAGTAGCATATTACATGGGACCCGTAGGTGTTAAACAACCAAACCAAACCAATCTACACTTTCATTAGACAGCGGGCTAAGCATCTTGGGCAGAAGCATCTCTGCTTATCTACAAATACACACATGTGGCCAGATTACAACACAGATCAATGCTGTGGCTTTGGACGGTTACAATGAAACACTTCACTCTCTAGCACTCTGAAAACAGTAATGCAAACCTAGGGAAGCCGACAACTTAAAAGTCACATTCAGAATGCTGTTGATTACATATGAACCCTCATCCTTACATGAACAAGTTTTTGTTATTACCTCATACCAAATAAATAAAGACGTGTCTCACAGACAAAGAAAAGGAAACTAGTTGAGGAAAAGTCAGCTCCTCTTTTGGAGACTTAACAGACAATGTGTGGTGTCAACACCTCATCACATCCTGAGTCAGCTGAGGTCTAAGGAAACCACTGTGGCCAACCTACCAGCTGCTCCAGAGCGCCCACAGCACACACACCACCCTGGGCTTCTCCAGCTCCTGCTAGCCGGACCACAATGGTACTGAGGCCCATTTGTGTTTTAGTTAACTGATTTAAAAAGACATGTTTCCAATGATACCTGTAAAACTCATGTGAATGACTTTAAAACTTCCAAAGAATATAGTGTCACTACACAGGCAAATGTTATCTCTTGTTTATTTGAAGGCATTTGTTTTTGTTTCTAAGTGCTGAATTGGCAGCTATCAATTTTACCTTGCAGTAATTAAATACGGAAACATTAGATAAAGAAATGTAACTTACCTCATCGAAGGTGGTGTCATCTTTCTTCAAAGCTATAAAATAAAAAAGGAAAAGGACACAGTTACTGTGAAACATCCCAAAGTGAGCAAATATCTAAGCTCTAGAAAACAGGAAAAAAATTTTAAGAAGCACTGTGGTGTCTTCATTTCCAAAAGTAAAACTGTGCCCCAACATTGTGAGTAACAGCGTTATGCTACAAATACGAAAACTGCAAATGAGGAAGAACTGCACAGCATGCACCTTTGTGAAACACTTTTTGTAAATATGCAAATGGAACTATCTTCTCAAACATGGAGAAGAAGCACACACCTCTTCCCAGCTCTTCTCTAGCTGAGTATGTTTACTGAAAGTATAAAAGAAGGACAAAGTAATCTGAAAGCAATTTCCCCTTGAAATCTTGGGGTTTCTAAGTGCTAAGCATGTATCCTCATGCCTGATGCAAGGCCCTCCCAAAGCAATTGTTAAGATGACAACCACTCTTTTTAAAGATCAAAATAAAAGACAGATGATACAAAACAGGCAGATAAACTAGGTGGAGAGGGGAAGGGATGTAGGGTGCGGGGCAAAAAGGACAGGAGGGAACCACTAAGAAGCAATATGTATGAGTACTATACAATGAATGTATTATATATTTCAAATATATATAACAGGAAAATATCCTTCACAAATGTTACTTAATAAATTTCACACTTTTTTTTTTTTTTTTTTTTTTTTGGTCTTTTTGAGACAGGGTATCGCAGCTCAGGCTGGTCTTGAGCTCACTTTGTAGCCCAGCCTGGTCTCGAACTTGCAAGGGTCCTCCTGCCTCAGCCTCCCGAGTGCTGGGATTATAGAAAGTGTGCACCTCCACACTCAGCCCAGTCTTTTAAAAGAAGATGATACGCACTCTTCATAGTACCCTCAGTGACATTTTCATATTGCAAAAACTTGAAGCATGTCAACAGAAGTTTAAGCATGTAAAATAAGCCCTGCAACATAAAAGATAAAATTCAAACACTTCAAAGTAATAAAACTTACTATAAAGTGTTTTCTAAAGAAAACAATGCATCCAGAGTATTCTGCGTGAGTACCAAATACTTCAAATGTATTTTAAATACAAATGAGTTCAAAACTGGAATTTTATCACTCTGAAGAAAAAGACAGTATCACTTATGGCTGGCAAACATAAATCCTACAATATGTCCATTTCTCTTCCTATGACTACTAATTTGTCTGAAAGTAGTAGGTGCAAAAATGTTTCAAATTTGCAGAATTATGCATGCATAGATGTCTACTATGCATATTACATAGTCCTAGCCTGGTTAGGACGTGGGTAGCTATTACTCAGAAAACTATTTTACAACAAAAGCAACGAAAAACAAAGTATTTTGGTAATTAAGCTCTGAGAGAAATAATGTGCATAAAATGAAGCTATTAT
Source organism: Dinomys branickii (assembly GCA_004027595.1). NCBI lineage: Eukaryota > Metazoa > Chordata > Mammalia > Rodentia > Dinomyidae > Dinomys > Dinomys branickii. Next base: position 147,337 of record PVLD010001001.1, on the reverse strand, counting down.
ATAAAAATAAGATACATACTCTCAGCAGTTTCGAAAAGGTAAAATTTTCTCCACTTCAGAGTAAATTTGTTTTTCCAAAAGGATCAAGAGTATGTAACTGGTAGTGACTTAAAGGAACTAAAACATTTCTGCAAATTTAGTTCTTAGTCCTTCCCTTTTGCCCACAACACTGATCCGTAATAGTTTTTTTTTTAACTTTCTTTATTAAAGAACAATTTATTTTGAATGGGAAAGAATAAAAGCCCTTTGTCTCAAATAGCTAATTCTGCATTCATATTTGCATGTTTTATTACACATCTGACATAATTTACATTAAATTGGAAAAAAACTTACGTTGATAAGATGTAAAACCTTAGATGAATCCTACCGGCGACACTTTCAGTAGAATTTAACCTCAAATGCAGAAAGCTCTCTATAGAATAAACAATGCTACTAGCATGCATGTACCCCTAACTTGCTCAACCCAATGTACACCCTTTAACTAAGAGACCAGTGAATGCCTTACAAAATGTTAGTGATTTTGCATATAGAGACAAGTTCCTTAATCAAAAGTCCCTAATTTCTGGAAGAAGAAATGAACAGCCCGTTGGTTTCAAACGCCAAGTTCCACATAAGCAAGTGTCGCACAGTCTCATACTGACTTCACTTAAGAAAGGTTAACGGAGCACATACTCAGCCACAAGGCGTAATCCCGAAGAACAAACTTTTAGAGATACTTTCTCTACTCTGAACATTACGAAACTTCTGCAAATGTAGCCACGAGCTTTGTTAAACAAAACTAACTCCCAGTGAGACCATCTCCTTGGGAATTACAAACCTCAAACTCAAGTTGAAAAGTGAAGATAGAAAAAAAAAAAAAAACCAGAATGTCTTGGACATCCAGATTGGGCCATTTCCTACTTGCCTCCTAAGTCCTGACAATCCTAACCTCCTGGATGAAGAAATGGGGAACAGGAAGTTAGAAAAAAAGGAGAAAATTAAAAAGAAATTACAGATGTTTTGGCTAAGATACAAGGAGCAAGAGTCTGTCCCCTGCAGAACACTCACTCAGAAATCCAGAGTACAATAGGGGAGAACATTTTTAGGCCAAGGAGCCCATAACTGAACTGAAACCTTTCACCACTAGACTGACACCTTACATGATTTCTTCTAAGAATTGAATCCTTCCCTGCAAAGCAGTTACGAGGGACAACAAAGACCAATTAAAGTGTCCTTGCCAGATATTTATCAGGTCACTGATGAATACTCTCTGACCTAAACATGCACCACAACATCTTGTTATTGATTACATTCCTTGATTGTCATTAATCATTTAGGTAAATGTAAAACCACAACTGTCTTCAAGGATATGAGGAATAACAAGCATATTGCATTAGCCTAGACTGATAAAAGGGTATATACTATGCGCTCTACCATGACCAGATAGTCTATCCAGGCCTCTCTCTGGTCAGACTTGCTTTCTCTAAAAACCTTCCTATAACTTTACCAAGGTACAGCAGTGCTCTGCATGGTCTCCCAACAGCAAATTTCACTAATCTACAAGGTAGATCTTGTTACTTTACATTGGAAATGCCCATTCTTTAGTTTGTCTTCCCTTACAATCCTTGCAGACAGAGACCAGATAGGCTGGGTAGTGAATCTGGGTGCCGGCACAGGTAATACACTGGGGATTGATGAGTCCCACCTTAAGGGCAAAAAGAGGGCATCTGACATTGTGAAACAGCACCAAAGTCCTGGACATGTGAAAACCATACATTTTTCTGTCTGATGAAAAAAACTGCTAGTAATCCTCAAATTAATATTTTCTGCTCTTGTGGTGCTGAGGAGCAAACTTGCATGGTCTGCCACTGAGCGACGACAGCACAGGCCCAAATTAAAACCTTTTGAAACCTCACTGGGAAAAGATAAGGCATTATAGCTAAATTCTATGTCCAAACCTTTAACCTTACATTTCTCTTTTCTGACAGAAGGGGCTGGCCATAGGACAACTGGGCTCTAGGATTACACACTCAGGGCACGAAGTCACGAACCCAAACATTCAGTGCAATCACAACCTTGTCCTTCTGTTCAGCTCTCTCGTAAAGCACCTCCTTTAAAGAAACGGTATACATGACCTCATCTCAAATATCCCGTGGCATAAACGTCCTTTCTCTAGGACTGTATCCACATAAATGCGAAGAAATGCACTCAAATGAATATGAAGAAATGTCAATTTGACCTTAATCATCCTAGCTATTACACAAAGCCCTGAGCTTCCATTCCAAAATGGAAAAAACAAGGTAAGAAGGAATGGATTTTATTATATTTCAACTATTCAATAATTAAACTCCCATTTGTCTTTGTTAGCCTAAATGTGCAAAAAAAAAAAAAAACTGTGAAACTACTAATTTCAAACTAGGAACCACGCTGACACTATTTAGTGCAAAGCCATAAATACTGCTGAAACTGATGGCTAACTTTAAAATTCAATTACACACATCTTATAAAAGAACCATGGCCATATTAGAGTCACTCCCTGGCAGATGTCATAAATTAGAGCATGAGGGCTTAAAAGCTAATGTGTTTTAGTAGACCTTTTGTAACACAGGATTCTCAGATCCACTGTACTTGGGGTGGGTGGTGGCAAAATCAGCAAGACCTCTGGTGGGTGAATAACCTACTAGCATTTCTACTTGCTCTATTTAGAATTATTGTTATGGACAATGAACACTGCCTGGGTATCGCATACTTTCAGACACGGTTCTCACTTTGTATAAATTAGTGATTTCTCATGGCTAACAAATGATATTGTGCAAATGAAGAAATAACATGCTACATTTTTGAATCATACTAAAAAGGCAAAATGAAGTATGTTTAGCTCACAAGCCATCTTAGATTGGTTAAAGGGAATGAACACATTGCAGTGGTGGATTATTCAACAAGAGTAAATCACTCTTTGATCTCATGAATGGGGGGGCAGCCAGGGACAGCAGAGATAAAGAGGAGTAACAACAGCCTCCAGGATTGATTTTCACCATGCAATAGCTCTTGCATGGGATATTTTAGGTATTCTCTCTTAATCTTCACAACAACTGCATGAAGATTTGCAGATGAGCACTCTGGAGTTTGGGGAAGTATTACCAGTCGCCCAAGACACAGGGAAAATAGCATTTAAACTCATGACCCCCTCCTCTAAAGCCCATCCTGTTTTCAGACTGGCTACTACAAAGTCAACGGCCAGTTTTCCCCTTTTCTCTGGCTTCCTCCCTATGAGATCATTTATATCAGTGTGATATGACCCCTAGTGTAATGATAACATACTAGGAACATTTACTGAGTCTTTATTACACACCACACAGCACAGTACATGCATTACTTCTTTAGGTGCCAACAACAAAACTGAAGCTCAGAGAGGTTGAGGTACCTGTCAAAGGTCACTCAGCTAAAGGAGTGACAATATCAAGAACCCCCAATCTGTCGGACAAACAGCCCACATTCCCAGCTTGTGTGCTACTTAACCACAGTAAAACTTCAACAGCCTCTCATACTGCAAAATTCTTCATCAGAATGAGTTCAGTACTTTGCATTTTGTAAAAACAAATTAAAAAAGTTAAAAAGATTTATTTTTCTGTAATGATATTCCTAATGAATATTCTGGGTTTGGTATACATATATCAATAACCACTTAAAACTTCAATAACTCCTTTTACAGTTTTCCACAATGAAGTCTGCTATTCAGAATCAGAGCTTTCCCTCAATACAAAAACGTCAACTACATTCACCACAACGTACCATTTCCTAAAAGGAGGATATAAAATCTACTAGATCTTAGAAGCCATTTTTAACAAGTGCTGGGCTCAAAAGCAGGTTCACATCACTAAATCTCACTAAGCTAGAAAATTCAATTAACTGTAATACCCCACTTGTCAGCGTTGCAGTTAATCTCAATTTTACTGACTGTCAATCAAACCCTGAAAAAAATTTAAACATAAAGAATTTTCATGTTAATGTTCGTGATTTTTTACTGAGACTCAACTGCAATGAATTATTTAACACAAAACTGGAGGGATTCCAACAGAGTCATTACCATTAGTAAATACATAGTTAATGTGTTTGAGAGCCGGACTTAATGGACTCCAGAACCTGCCTCTGTGACAGTTTGGGTCAGGGCTGAAATATCCCTGTTAATAGTTCACGTGACTCAACACCTTGTTCTCTCACGCTCTTCCGGGCCCCAAATTCATTTTAATGTAGGGGCTCCCCACACTCATCCCTAATGGAAGCGTAAAATTGCAAAAATCCAGTACGCACAATAAATAAACTGGGACTAAATGCTGATTTCACAACATAAACCTACAGCCACCTTGGGAGAGGACTTTATACACCAGCACAAAAAATTTAAATCAAAAGACAACATCAAAATAAGACTAAACTGTCACTGATGTTTTCCCTCACTTGCAAGTTTGCATATTTTATAATGAACGCGTGGCAGGAGAGCTGTGACATTCATTGGCACGCCAGGGTTTTATTCTAAGGAATTAGCACGTTTATGATTAATTTTTATTAACACCTTCATTAACATGGGAGACGGGTGAAACAAAGCCTGGCAGGTTCCTCAGGCACTTGGATGCTGGCGCTGTTGTTAGTATGCTCTTGCTGGGCGCAGTTACCTGTATTAATGAAAAGTTACGGCAGGAGGAGGCAGCTGCGCCTGCAGGTTCAAAGAGATTTTCCACACTCAAAATCGGACCAACCCATTCCACATGACACTGTTGTCACCCTGCTTAGCCTATGACAATGTATTTTTAAGCATCCTAATCATCGCTAGGCCGGTATTGGTTAATTGGTTGGCTGAGAGACAATAGCTCCTGCGCTCTAGTAAGTGGAACAAGTTCGGGACACATTCCTAAGCGTCCGACAACTTCACAACGCGCATTTGTCCCCAGCAGCTGAAGAGCTAGAGACCTCGCTGGGGACTCAACACCCAAGTCTCGCTTTCTAGGACCCGAAGTCCCGAACAAAAGGTCCCAAGGTATCTGTCCCACTTCTCTTTCGGCTGGATGTGTTCCTCAAAACCAGGGCACAATCCAACATTTCACCAATTTTTTAAAGCTAAACGACTAACGAAACATCCAATACCAAAGCCTCCGCGCAAAATAAAACACCGAGTGGCCCGGGCGGTAGCGCAGCCCGGGCGCAGAGGGGCCAGGGGGTCCCCCGCGAGGACGGCGCCCCGGAGGAGAAGCCGCGCGGGAGGCTGGAAACAGCCCGCAGCGATCCCCACCTCGGCAGAAGGCAGCCGCCCGACCCGGACTGCGCCCCGCGCCCGCCCCAGCGCCCCGGCAGCCGGGGCCGCAGCGGAGCCGGAGCCGGAGCCCGGGGCGCGGGCGGGGACGGCGCCCACTCACCGATGCGGCTGAAACTCTCCGACAGAGTTCTCCGCAACTTCTTCATCTTGCCGATCTTCTCGGCCGGCTGCGGCTCAATGAGATCGCACATCTGGGCGACGCGGGGCCTCGGCAACTTCCCCAAACTGGTCCAGAGCGGAGCGCAGACAAGGGCGCGGGCGCGGGCGCGCGGCGCGGCGCGGCGCGGCGCGGGGACGGGAAGGCGGCGCCTCCGCTCCGCTCGGCTGCTGCTCCTCCTCCGCCTCTTTCCCGGCCGGGGGCGCCGCGCGGGGCGCGGGGCGCGGGCGGAGGCGCGGGCTCGCCGGCCCCGCGTCGGACGGAGGGCGGCGGGCGGCGAGCGGGGCTGGCGGGGGGCGGGCCGGGCGCACTACGTGGTGCCGGGGGCCGCCGCGCAGGACCCGCGCCGCGCCGCCGCCCGGCTCATTTTCCCTCCTTTGTAGCCGGGAGCAGCGCGGCCGGAGGGGGACGGCGCGGCGAGGAGGAGGCGGCGGCGCCTCGGGGACCGCGCGCGGGAGCCCGGCGGACGCGAGCGCGGGCGCGGGGAAGTTCGCGGCCCCGAGTCGCGGCGCCGCCAGGGAGCGCTGGGGCCAGGGCCCGCCGGCCACCTCTTTCCCTCCGCCCCTCGGCCAAGGCCCCGGGCGCGGGACCCCGGCGCGACCCCGGCTCCGCGCCTCTCCGCGGCCCCGCGGCGGCTCGCTCTCGACGGCGCCCCCTCCCGGCCCCGGCGCGCCCCGCCGCCCACTCTCGAGGCCCCCCGGCCGCGGCCGCCCCCTCTGCGCCTCCCGGAGCCGGGCGGGGGCGCCCCCCACGCCGCGCCAGACCCGTGGGGTCCTCCGCGGGGCAGTGGAAGTGCTTTGTTTTTGAATTGTGCGGAAGCCGCTGTAAAGTGAAAAACTCGGAGGTAACGGTGCCCCCCGCTAGAGCCCAAGAGCAGAAGCGGAAGCTTTGGCTGGAACCCCAGAAGGCGAGGCTCGGGCTCGGCGCCCCAAGGCGGTGTCTGACACGGGTGACATGCACGGCAACGTGGTGGGTTTCTGATCGGAAAACCCTGTTCTGCGGAGAAGGCCAAACGCAGTCTCCAGTCTATGGTAGCCTGTTTTTATTATACACCTCTGATTGGAAAACTTAAAGGCTAAAAAGGATTCTGGCTTCATTTTCCTTCACATTAAAAAAAAAAAAAAGAAAGAAAGAAACAGGGATGGGGGCATTTCATGAAACCCCAGGATAAACAGTTCCAGCCGCGAATTCCTTCCAGTAAAGTGCGGTGCAGCTGTAACTCCAAAGTCGGTCTCCCTGGGGAGAGGAGGAAGGCGGGGAGGGCCTGCAAGTGTTGACTTGGGGCCAGCGAAGTAGTCCGAATAGAAATCCTAGCGGTCCGGTCATCTGGCTTTGTAAGCAGTCAGAGCTGGCCAGGGCGTGACAGTGCTGTTCGGTTTAAAGGAAGTTTTGGGAGTTCGTGTTTTGTTAAAAGATTTTTATCTTAAAAACTAGCCCCCTGCCTTCCTTAAATTGTTGGGGGAGGAGGGACGGATTTGTGCTGCTCCGTGCTGAGCACGTTGGTAGACTGCTGCGGATAAAAGGCAGGAAGGCAGGCCAAGTGCAGGGCAGTGAGGGCCAGGCGTTTTGATGAAAGTCATGAGAGCGAAGGCCTCGGCGGCCCTCCGCCCGCTGGATGGTTACAGACTGCACCAAGTGTGGCCTCATACAGGAAAACGTTTTGACTTTCACCACTTCCTCAGATTAGTTAGGGAGAAAGTTGTAAACAGTTAGGAATGAAGAGAAAGCAAAGCATCAAAACACTAACAGGTTCTAGGAGTCAACGGAGATGAAGACACAGCCACCAGTGGAATAAATTTTGACAGCTGTCTTGGCTGTGGCTGTGCTGTACACGCTGAAGTTGGCTGTTTCAAAAACAGTGGCGAGGTGTCGATATATATATTTCTTTTACCTTACTAGTATTTCTGACTTTTCAAAAATAATCAGGTTTTGTTCACTAGTCTACTCATACAAAGCTATAGTAGGCAACCATTTGTTAAAGTGAAACAGATTGACAGGTACTGGTACATATCTAGGGTAAGTGGTAAAAACTATGTTTTCTATTAAATTATATATGGAAAGGGTACATATCCATGTGTTTATGTTCTGTTCCCTTTCTTGGTTGTATGTTAAAGTGGCGAAGTATGCAAGAAACTACAAAGAAGGCAACAGCGTGCTTTTAAGAGATAGATACATAGATCTCTATTTTAGGATTCAGCTCTTTGTATAGTTACTTATTTCACATTCCCCTTCATCTTAGATTGTAAGTTCCCTGAGGACAGGGACCCTAAGATGAGGAAAATGTCACATGAACCTAGAGTGGAGTGCAGCCTCTGAGAAAGATGACTCCCCAGCATCGGTGTGGCACTTATTTGTATTTTCAGCAGGAGGATGGATCTGTGTCAGTTCTCTCCATCTCAGTGTCTGTTTGAAAAGACTGTAGCTGTGGATGGCCTAAGTTAAAGGTGCAGTGACAGAGTACAAACAGATAAACTCATCTGACGTTGCAGCTCACCGTGATTTGACCTGAACCCAGACTCAGGATTTAAAGCAGGCAGCTTTACTGGGCCCGGAACCGTAGCAACAGCGGTTAGGGACCCAGGACTCCTGACGTCTAGTTCCTACTCCACCACCAAGAGTGTGGCCTTCAACAGATAACGGTTTACAGTGGATCCCCAAGGTTCATAAAATTCTGTTTCTGAAGCAATCGCAAGTTGTGAAAAACTGAATTTTATTTTTTTATTACTATTTTAAAAGTAAAAACAAAAACATATTAACAAACAGACACAAAGTAGCATAAGAATAGTACAATCAAAACTGAGTTACAGACAAGGTGACAGGGAATCAACAATGGTTGTTGCATTACATATTGATAACTTCGAAGTGTATATTCAGGAACATAGGTATAGACATGCAAAATTGATCAAACAATTAATCATCAACTATTGCTTACAGTAAAGTGAGCTAAGTCAGTAGTACAACTATGGAAAAACTGAATTTTAGATATAGTCAGAAAGATGCCTATAAATGACTCGTAAGCATACTGTCTTCCACAGTTATTTAATCCAATACAATACCATATTAATAAAGCCTTAGTGTAGGACGTTTTGGTGGCATCTTACGGATCTTAGGGGCTTTAAGAAGAACAAAACCCAGAACGCTAGAAATAGCTACACACTGTACAGCAACCTACTACAATGTGGGAATGCTGGTGCATCCTCCCAGATGGGTTACAGGGAAGCAGCCAATCAACAGCAAAGAGAACTGAATAACGCTCTCAGATTGGCTACTTACAACCCTCCCCCACACACCCCAAATTTCAGACAATACAAAATTTTGGGAGTTTCCAAGAACAACTACTAGGTTCTAAGGAAAAGTCCTCGAAACGACTGAGGCCAAGAACGCTGAACACAACTTTGTGGTGGTGGCAGGGTATTCTATACCTACTTACTGATCTATAAAAGTCTAAACTAGATGACCTCTAAGGACAGTCATAGCTGCAAAATTCTAGTTCTAAAACTTAATGGTGAAATTTCACTTCTCCCAGCTTGTAAACTAAAGATTCACACACAGTATTGTGTCTCCATGTCCCCGCAAAGCCTCATCCATTCATAGATGGGGTTTTACAGCAGTGGCTGGATCTGGAGTGTGTGGCACTGGGATCAGGGGTGTGTGATTACTAAATTAGTCCAGATTGGTTTGGCACAGTTCTGGGTAGGATTAAGGGTGCCCCACCCTGGGTGTGAGTGCCATCCACCCTAAGAGGGGGAAGTCTGAATAAGGTATAAGGGACAGAAAGAGGGTCACTGCTTGTCCCTTTTTGCTTGCTGTCTTCTGCCCACCATGAATTGCTTCTCTGCGATGCCCCTCTGCCATGCCACCCTGCCTTGGAGCCAGCAAACTATGTACTAAAACGTCTACAAACTGTGAGCCAAATAAACCTTTCTTCCTTTAACTTTCAGGGTCAGGTATTTTTGTCAGCAACAAGAAAAGTAACTAAAATGAATATAAATGAAGAGTAATTAATATACAATTAAGATAAAGATCCACTGACAAAAATTACATGGCATTTGAGATATAGTATTTCTAGTCATAGTAAACTAAATTATGTTTTTCTTTAAAAATAAAATGTTATGGATCATTTACATATAAGAAAAATAAGTTAATATGCTGGCAGTAGATATTAAGGGAAAGAATCCTAAATTAAGTAAGATGGAATAGGGAGGGTATCCAAGTACTAGCAGAAGTGGAGTGGACTCAGTGTTTCAAAACAGTATGAAAAAATATTATCAGAGAAAAATCCACAAAATAAGAATGAAAGACAGAAAATGACATTAACAAGAAAATGTGTACATTAATGTAACATTTTAGAATTTAGTCCAAATATAATGATTAACATCCCATCACTGTGATTATTAAAGCAGTGGAAATTTATGTAAGTAGATATTCTCTTAGAACTTCAGAAAGTCTTACCCTGGCTAATTATTTATAAGACCAATATAATCCTTTTTGAACACATCCAGGAGCTGAAGTGCCACAAAGTTTAATTTAGACCAATGTTTCGGTGCCACATTAGTGAAACTTGTGCCTGGAATCAAAACTCTTACTGCTGACTCTTGCATTCTGACCGGTGGACAGAGTCCATGTTTTTTTTAAATCAGAAAAGGACAGGAACATGGAAAGCAGCAAAACCAGTACAATTAGACTCAGGTAAACAGAGACTTCTCCATCTCCTCCACCTCAGGGCATTAACAGGTGATGCCACTCCCTTCTCCCCTGCACCTTCATCCTTCTCTTCTTCCTCCTCCTTTTCACCTTTACAAAATCTACAGAGGCCCCAAGGCCTATCAAAAACAAAACCCACATTTGCCTAATTGTTTTACAGGTGATCCTATCTGCATCATTCCTTTGAAGAGTTCTAGCAACCTAAGTAAATTGATATGCTAGCAAGTGACCACAGGAAGAACAAAGAACTGATAAAAACATCCCAATGATTTTAAACATAAATAAGTTCGGAACAATTTTTTTTTTTTTTTTTTTTTTTTTTGTCTTTTTGACACAGGATCTCACTATACAGTTCAGGCTGGCCTTGAGCTCACTTTGTAGCCCAGGCAGATCTTGAACTCGCAATGATCCTCCTGCCTCAGCCTCAACCTCCCCAGTACTGGGATTACAGGACTGCGTCACCATGCCTGGAAAGTTCAGAACAATTTTGAGGGAAATAAACTGAAAAGATTAAGGCATGCATGAAAATTAATAAATTCCCCTTTCCTAATAAGCCAAGCTTCAAGATTCCAACGGCATATAGTTCCTATTTCTCACCACTATGTAATTTGCACTACAGAAGTTTATATACGAAAATATCTACCACCACTTCTGAGATCGTTTGCTTAATTATACCCTTCCGTGTTACTTGTGTGAGGTGCAGATGAGTCAAGAACTAAGGGTCATCATTTATCAGTGTCACCAATTTCATTGTATCATGTTGCTTCCGCTAGAATTTCAGAAACCAGTCCTGTATTTGAACTCTGCACATGCATGTGAGAGAGGTCAGAAGTTGTTGCCTTAAAAAACTAACATCCTATGCCTTTTGAGTGGTCCAGGGAAGTCCTCCTAGGAGCAGTTAAATTAAGAAATTCAGCTCTCTTCCCAAATACATCCTAGCTTCTCTTTGTAAAAACTTTGACAGTTTATCTGTCTATTCTAATCAAGTACTTTACAAGCCAGAAAAATTATCTACAGAGTAATCATATGGTATCATCACACATTATCATGTTCCCTATCTGAAATTTGTAATTTTAAACTGAAACTAAAATAACATATTTTCATAATAGGCTATGAATTGATGAACTCATGTTATCGTAACCCGTACCACTCTGAGAGGCATTACGATTATCACTATAGTACACATGGAAGTAGGCCTGCAGATGCCACGAGAATGTGCCTGAGATGACAGAGGGTCAAGTTTTAGGCTGAATCATACTTTTGATTACCACAAAGTCTCTTTTAAAAATATTTTTGTGTAATGATGTATGTTATTTCTTCTTTTTTTGGTACATGTTGGGGATAATCATGGTTGTCCTCATCGCATAGAAGGCCAAGAGGTTGAAAGAACTTGCCGTATTCAAACAGGTTAAATTCGAATACTGTATTTCACTTTTTCCTACCTGATCGGGAATACATTAAAAGTGTGATCTTGAAAAATATACAACTGACTTTGAAAAAGAGGCTCCTCTCTATTCTAATTGGTGTTTTTAAAAAACCAAACCTTGTTAAATTATCGTTTATTGAACTATAGCTACATGTTAGGCACTCAAACATAACACATCTAACTCCAACATCGCCCATGAGGTATCTTTTATTGTCCTATTTTGCCCACAGAGATCAAATTGATTTCTTAAAACTACTCAGCTGATTGGTATGAGTAAAAAAATGTAGTAGCTATAGAAAAATCACAATTTTGCAAACTCTAATGTAATAATTGAGGCAAATCACTGAGTACAAAGGTACTGAGTAAAGCATAGTCAGACAATAGTTGTCTTAGTCCATTTTAACTGATGTAAAAATGATATAATAAACTATACGTCTCATAAATTATACACATTCTTTTTTTTTTGTGGTTCTCAAGACTAGGAAGTCCAATGTTAGGGTGAGGACAGATTTAGTGTCTGGGGAAGCCCTGGTTTTCATAGATGGTGACTTCTTGCAGCATTCGTACTTAGTGAAAGAGGCCAAACAGTTTCCTTGAGCTCTTTTAGAAGGACACTAAACCCATTCATGATCCATTTTGTCATGGTCTACTCACCTTCCAAAGGCCCCACCTCTCATCCCACTGGGGATGAGGTATCAGACTCTGAACTGGGGGTCAGCAGGACCACAAATGCTCAGACCACACCAGTAATAATCACCCACAATGTGCAGCACCACAGAGCTTTTTCACCATAGAGACATCGGCTGTCATTTCCTCCCCTAAGTGATCAAATGGAACTTCCCCAACAGGAGATAACCTGCTATCATGTGCTCCCTGAGATGACCCGGTAAGAGGCACCCACGTTATCTGTTTAGTAGTCTTGCCCAAAATGTTTAAGGATCAGTCAGACAAGCCCAGTAACAGGATTACTGATCTGGGCTTTTCAAAATACTCAATATTCAAGATCATTCATGAAAAGCAAAACAAAAACAAACAGGACAATGACTCTAAATTCTAAAAGTTAAAGAAACAACACAACTTGTAGTAATGCATGAATTCTGATTGACTCCTGGATTCAAAAATAAAATCAGATAACATAAAGCTACATAGTATTTTATAATATCAGGTTATAAAAAACATTTGAGATTTTAGGAAACTAAAACAACAGTGTATCACTGATATTATTGAATTAAAGTTTCCTTAAACACAATAGATATTTATGCATAAAATGCAATGTACATAAATTTCTTTCAAATGGTTTCACAACAAAAATATGCACATGGGTGTATACACACACAGAAGAGAGAAGGAAAAAATGTAACAAAAAGCTAAAAATTGGTGAATTTAGGTGAATGTATATGTATATCCATTGTATTATATATATTTAGTATTATATATATTCATTGTATTATTATTCTACTTTCTAGAGGCTTTTAAAATTTTTTTAAAAAAAGATGAAATGGAACAAACCAACCCCGTCAAGTTGTAAATTTGGTATTTGGTTCACATTGCGCCACCACCCCCACATCTGAGGAAAAATGAAAAGGACTGTACTAATGTCAGTAACGCATTAATAAGCTGTGGCTCGGCTATACTGTTTCATCCAGTACTCCTCAGTAAAGGAGGACTCATACAAAAACTACATGGGTAGCATTTTCAAAGGACCACTGAAGGTCGATCACCTTGGGCAGGGTCTGGAAGGGCAGAAAGATTTTTTAAAGGCAGCGTATGAGGAGATTGAAAACACCTCCCAGCTGGTGCTCGCAGTCCCACAAGGGAGACCCACTGCTCAGGACCCTGGAATAGGAACGTGACGACTGTCGCTCAGCGGAAGTCAGGTGGAGAGGTAAACCTGGAGTCGCCCACAGAGCATGGAGGACAATGGGGTTGCGGAAGTCAGAGGGAGGATGGCTTGGGATTAGATTCTCATCGGAAGCTGCCACCTAGATCCCGCCTATGCACTGCTCACAGTAGGGCTGTACCTCGTATGAGCTCTAACGCTTCTCCTGATCTGACCTCGGGCAGGATTAAAGCCTGGGAATAGTTGAAAAATTCAGCTGAAGCCTCAGTCCCTGCTCCCCTGCTCACCCCCTCACCTATACAGGTTGGCGAAGCAGTTGGAGACCCAGTTTTAAACAGTAAAAAGACAAACAAGGCTATAACATAAGATGACTCTTAGTTCTAGAATCTTAGGTCACAGCCTGAATGGTATCACCAATCCTGTGTCCTCATCTGTAAATTAGAAATAGACTTCAGTACTACCCCCATTTTTTTACATTAACAAGTAAATTCATTGCTCTTCTTTTGTTCATTTATGAAACGTATTGAGCACCTGCTCTGTCCAGGAACTGTGCTGAGACAGGACACACAGCTTACAGACTTAGTGGTAGGAATTTCTGATTTTTAAAATGTAGTAAAAGACACATGGTCAAGAATCTGCCTCAAAATACCCCCCCACACACACACACTTTGAATATACTTACTTTATTATTCGTGCCACTCTCTGGAACAGTTATGGGAGTCCTCTTTCGAGAGTGTCTTTATAAGGTTTGATCAAAAATATAGTGAACATAACAGCTGTATGCCATCCAACAAAAAAGAAGGCGCATAAAAACATCAGTAGGTCCTTAACCACCTTATTTACCCTACCATGCGACTTCTGACTCTTCCTCAAAGTAAAAAAAAAAAAGAAAGAAAAGAAAAGAGAAATAAATATTTTGAATGATTCAGAATAGCAAAGCAGCCATGACGGCACAGCTAAAAACACTGGAAGAGAGACGTCCAGAACTGCTTCGGAGCGTGACAAGATTAATGGGACAAGCGTGTGTGAAGTAACAGAAGGTATTTAGAAGGGGATTAGTGGCGGTGTGTTTTTTACTGTAAATTTTAAAAAATTTAAACATTCATATTTTTCACTACTATGTATCTTCTGAGATTTAAAGATAATGAATATGAGATAGTGTACTCATTAAGCAAGAACCAGGTACCATAAATCTTCTGATTTTGCTGTAAATTTTGACCACTAAAAAGTAGTAGCCAAAGGGCAAAAAGGAATGCTTAGATATTAAAAGTAGCATAGACTAAAACTTCAGTTAAAAGTTTACAGTATAAAGTTGAGAAAATCTCCCAGGAAGTAAAACAAAGAAATTAAGTCATCAAAAAACAAAAAGAACAGAAGAAGAGAAAGGTAGCAGACTAGCCCACTAAGCTCAATAAGTATCTGAATAATAAGACTTCAGAAAGAAAACAGAAGGGAGGAAATCATCAAGGAAACAATTCAAGAAAATTTCCTGGAACAAAAGGACATGACTTTCCAATTGAAAAGGCCTATTGAACCTCAAAACAATAAGTGCAAATAAACCTACGCAAAGACACAGCATTATGAAATTGCAGAACCCTATGGACAAAAAGAAACATTCTAAAACCTTTCAAGAAAGAAAGGCAGGACTCTAAAAAGAATTAAGTATCAGAAGGGCTTTAGGGTCTTTATCGCAACAGCAGATGCTAAAAAAGAAACAGCAGAAAGAGAAGACTGACAATGTAGAATTTGATTACCCACCAAATTACTAATCGAGTGGGAGAGTAGGATAAGGTGTTTTCAGATGGTGGGAGTCAAAAATGTGACCTCGCAGATCTACTTCTTATGAAGCTATCAGATTGATCCAACCAAAGAAGAAAAGGGAAGATAGAATTCAAGATGCAGAGTTCTGACGTGTGGAAAAGGCAGGATGTTGATAAAGGGAAAACCCAGGACCACAACACTAGAGGAAAGCTGGTCTACGACCAGAACCTGGGGGAAGACAGTAGGAGAGGGTTCATTGCAAAAATGACATTGATAGAACTAACGTCTTAAATATGTTGAGAAAGTTTTACCACACTCAAGGTGAGGACAATTGGCTAGAATTAAAAAGTATTTGAAAGGTGTTTTGGTCAGTCTGTCAACAGCAGGCATAACTGCTCACTTGGAACTCAGTTAGGGGTCCAAGAAGAATACTCAATATACTTGCCCATGAATGTGAATAAAGTATATTTGGTTCCTAGCAGGGAAAGTGCTCATCCACTGGTGAAAAGCTGAACAAAGGGCTGGGAGTGGTTTGGGGCTTTTATTGTATTTAAAGAGAAAGGTCAGCACGATGGGGATTTGCCTGGTATGGGCTAGAATTCATCTTCAAATTTCCATTGGTTCTTTTGTTTTTTTTAATTCCTACCATTTTGTTTAGTGAATCTGTTTCTATTTTTTTTTAATTAATCGTTATGGTCTTTAATAGTTTGATCCATCTTGCATTCTTTCTTTTTTCTTTTTTTTCCATCTTGCGTTCTTACATCTGGTAATCTGAACAACTTCGCTGAAGATGACAGTATGTAGTATCACAACCATTGTTAATTCGGATCATCTTGTTTGGAAATCCTGCATCATTTTTATTGTTTTTGTATTGCTGTGCTTTTGTCTTCATTGTTGTTATTTCGGTTATTGGGTATTTTTCCCTCCATCAGCTGTGTAGTTTGTACAGTTCACTGGTTCTTGTACAGCATCATTTATTTTGGGATCTTAACAAATATATTGCCTCACGCGGAGGTCCTCGTACCTTGGCGTCTCTTCTGCCCTGGCCATGGCACTGGCAGCCACATCCCAGGGGCCCGAGGTGACAAGGCGATGGCCGCAACCCAGAAGAGGCCCAGCAGCTGCGAGGCCACGGGCTCAGGAAATGTGTCCCACAGGCCCTGGCAGCCGACATGTAGGGACCAGCGCACTGCACGTTTTCACTGCTGGCCCCAGCGGGAGGGGCCCATTGGTTCTCAGGGACTACAACGGGCCTTCTTATACTGTTTTCCAAGAGAGGAAA
Organism: Dinomys branickii; assembly: GCA_004027595.1. Classification (NCBI taxonomy): domain Eukaryota; kingdom Metazoa; phylum Chordata; class Mammalia; order Rodentia; family Dinomyidae; genus Dinomys; species Dinomys branickii. The sequence continues at coordinate 130,880 of PVLD010001001.1, read as the reverse complement.
AAGGAATTGCGGATTAACAGCTATCAACAAACACCAAAAATAGAGTCAGGCTCATTATAAAAACATAGAGGAAGAAAAACAGAAAATTAACTTCAAGAAAAAAAATGTACAAAATAGGAAAGTTTAAGACACAATGAACTATATGGTTCAGATGCAAATAAAATGTACAATTGTATCAGTGAAAATCCTGAATACAACATAATCAAGGTATTGCCATACTGAGAATTGAAACTAGAGAGGCATGAATGTACATAGGTACCAGAGTTCGGGGAAAATGGGATGAATCTTTGTTGGTAGAATTATAAGTTACTGAAATTCCTCTAAAATACCAATTTAAGCTAGTTAGAGATATGGAAATATTCCAAAGGAATCATGTAGACTAGCTGAAAATAATACCCCTGAGGCATAAGAAATACTGAACAATATGGGAGGGTATGGTGGTGGACAGCTGTTTTGTTATACATAGACAGACAGACAGACAGACACACACACACACACGTTAACTTACCTCCAAAGGCACTAGGGAGCCACCTGTCATTCTCGAGTTTTAAGCAATGAGGTTCTGAGCATCTTACCATATAAGATGCATATTTTATTAAAATTAGTCACTGTGTAAGGGTTGATTGAAAGAAGAAACAATGAATGAAGAGGTGTCTGTTAGGAAGCTACTAGTTACTAGGAGCTGGAATTTGGACAGGAAGTGTCATTGGCCTGGATTCAGGCATGGTGGCAAGGGTACATAGATTTGTGATTAATTGGACTGCGGGATGGGAGAAAGAAAACGAGACCAAGGCTACATTTTCTGATTTGGACAATGTGTGCGCAGTGAGGTCATTAATTTAAACAGGAAATACTGAAGAGGAGTAGCTTTGGAGATGAGTTGCTTCAGTGTTAGAATCCAAGTGGGAATGTCTAGGGCCAGGAGAGAAAGCCAGGTTGGAGACACAGATTTGGAGTTAGCATAGACCTGCAAATTGAAGTCAGAAGCATGAATGAGGTTGCTCAGGGACTCCGAGAGATTCTTTTACACCCACATCCACGGCAGCATTTTTCACAAGAGCTTAAATGTGGAGACAACTCAAATATCCATTCACAGATGAGTACATAAGCAACATGTGGTGAATACACACAGTGGAATATTATTCAGCCTTTAAAAGACAGGAAATCTTGGTACATGCTACAACGTGGTTAATCCTTGAGAATATCATGCTAAGGGAAATTAGTCTGTAGAAAGAAGACACTATGATTCCACTTACCTGAGGTTCTTAATCACATCCTTGTAGTTCCTAGGGCCTAAGGAGAGGAGGCAACAAGAATTATTTAACAGCATTTCAGGTTTACATGATGAAAACAGTTCTGAATGTGATGATGGTGACTGTTGCATTATTTTATGAATATTTAATAACATTAAACTATGTTTACAAAGGGCTAATGGCAAATTTTGTGTTATATACATTTTAATGAACACAGGAATAAAGTGGGGGGGATAATCATTGTTCAAGGCAGAATCTGAAACAGAAGCAAACAAAGGAGAGAAAGCTGCACCCAGAAAGTGGGGGCAGACAGAGGGGCAGGAGGGAGGCTCGTGCACCCTGGGAAGAAGGTGTTCAAGATTGCAATGATGCCAGCCAGGTAGCTGAGATGCGGCTGGGACACACCGCCAGGACCAGAGCCATGTCTGCAGAGCAGTGGCACAGGCGGAGCACACGGAAGCAGAGGGGGTCGCCTTCATCTTTGTTTAAGGGATACTAATGGCAGGTTTCACAAGGGTTGATTGTGGGCTAGCTGTTACATTAAAGCTTTACACACTCCATCTCATTTCATCCTCAAAACAACATCACCTTCATAAAACACGTGCTATCACTGGGATCTCCTTTTATTTTTAGATTAGGAGGTAGAAAGAGGTTCAGCAATTATCCACAGGATAAACGCTAGTCAGCAGGTGGGCTGGAATTTAATCTCATGAGTCTGACTGTAGAGTACAAACGCTTAAATACTGTTCCCATTTGCCCAAAATAACACTGTTAGCTGGCTCATTCCACACGCCTACTGTGAGCCATGCATACTCCGAGTTCTGGGAAATCGGAAGTGTGAAAAGCACAGCCTTTCACGTCATGGAACTTACTTCTAGAACAGAAAATAGACAGTCAGCAGACTGTAAAACCCATGCATACTTTGGATCCTTGGTGCAGTGAACACTAAGAAAACACTAGAAAGTGAGTAGCTGGAGAGTGGCTACGAAGGAAAGAGAGCAATATTTGGTCCTAGGAATGACCTTTCAGCAAAAATCTGAAATAATTCAAGGTTTGAGCCATGAGAAGACGCATCAGACGACAAAGGCACAGGAAGTATCTCAGTCTCCAGGTGGGAATGAATTTAACTTCACGAACCTGAAGGCCTGGGACGGAGCAGAAGGGGAGGGAAAGGGCAGAGTGTGAAACCAGCCAGGGAGACAGGGCCTGTGCCATTTATAGCTGTGTGCAGGGCTTCAGCTGCCGTACCAGGCCTGACAGGAAGTTGCTTTTGGAGGATTCTGCACATGATGTGTTGGGACCGGCGCACCGCGCTCTTCCGCTTCTGGCTCCACCCTCGCGCCACTGAGAGGGCCCCATTGGTTCTTAGAGACTACAACAGGCCTTCTTATATTGTTTTCCCAGAGAGGAAAGAGGGATTGCGGATTAATAGCTATCAACAAACACCTACTGGTGTATCAGCTTGTGACAGAGCCCAGACTGAGGACTCTGTGGCCGTCACCCTCTCCCTGACTCTCTAGAGTGGTGGTGTTGCATGGCTACTGAGCATTTGAAATAGGGGCTGTGCTGTAAGAGTAAGATATGCACTAGATTTCAAACACAGTGAAAGCAAGTTAATTTCATAAACAATTTTCTATATTCATCACATATTGAAATAATATTTTAGATACATTCAATTAAGTGAAATATTCCAATTAATTTCACCCGTTACATTTCCCTCTTTCAAAAGTGTAGCTACTTGAAATGCTTAAATTATATAAGTAGAGATGAGATACATGCAACTTTTGGTCCAGCAGCTTCCCTTGAAGTTCAGCCGAGCTGCTGTCGGCCTCAGACTGCTATGAAGACAAATGAAATACCTTGTGGAGGGCTCTTTGAATCTCCTCAAGGAAAGATTATGAAACATTAAGATAAATGATTGAGAGGACAGCTTAAAAATGTGCTGGGTCTTTAGAAGCCAAAGATAATGTTAGGGACGCGGTTGTGGTTGGGTGCTTTTCCTACGCTGGTGATGAGGTTTGCGCAGTCATCTGCTATGTTTTTCTTCCCACCCACTCTTCCCCCTCCCTGTGCTCACTTGTGACCCAAACAACATATTTTTTAAAATACCTGGCCCAAGTTAAGAATGCAGTTCTTTAGCCATGGAAAACATGTATCTCTGCACAGCACTCAGCGCCGCATGGGTTTGAACCTCAGCCCAGCTAACATGATCTTGCAATTATCTGCCTGCTTGAGTAAGCAGATTCCAAACTTCAGGAGTTGTGGCTACAGTCATAATTGCAGAATATCCTTGATTCTTGTATTTAATTCTAAATGTGGTCAATTAGAATGTAATGATTTTTTTTTTTTTTTAATTTGCACGTGTGCTCTAACCAGGAGATTTCTTTTTCTCCGTGAATTTGTATCCAGGGAAAGTCTCGCGATGTTATAAATTAAGTTGTACTTTTATTGACTTATAACAGCAGTTTCGAAATGTAATGAAAAGACATTGGACTTGTCAGAGGGTGTTATATAGCTATATTGCTGTACCCTGGGCGGGGATGAGGGGTCAGAAAACAGAAGCACCCACTGGACCCTCCCTGCTATCTTTGCCTATTCTTTCCTGTATCTTCTCCTGTTTCTCCCATTAGGCAGACAAAAGGCTTTCTCCCTCCGAGTTTTCTGCCTTTACTTTTGTGTTCTAAATTTCTCTTCCCTTCTTGAGGACCTTACAGAGTCACCCCACTTCTCTTTCTCACATCCTACTAGGTCATCACCATCAGCAAACAAATAGCTGTAGAATCTTTTAGCTTTAAACAAAGAAAAACAAATACGCACATATTCAAACATCTCCCCAGCCACTTTCCGTCTGTTTATAGCTTCTTTGTTCCCTTCACAGCAAGACATTTCAAGGGGTGCTGGTAGCTCTTTCCATTCTGTTACCTCTTACTCATTCTTTAACTCATTCCTTCCATTTGCTGTTGCGTTAGCAAAAATTGTATAAAATTAATCGTTTCTAATTTAAGGGTGTCCCTTAGTAAATTAGACAAGAGACAACTGAGCAGAGTGTGTTTTGGGGGCTAGGAAGTAATGTTTCCCATCCTGTGGCCGAATCAAAGGTGAGCCGGAGGCTGAAGCAGCCGGTTCAAGTGCCAAGTCAATCTGGCACAGGCTTTTAAAGGTCATATACTAAATGTAAATTATCCTCTTTTTTATTTATAGTAGCCTCCTAATTTTAATTCAACTCCTCTTTTCAAATGATTTTATTGGGGTTGGGGATAGAGATCAGTGGCACAGGCCTTGCCTGGCAAGCTCAAGGTCCTGAGTTTGATTCCCAGAACCAAAACAAAGCAAAACAAAACAGATCAAATGATTTAATTGATAAATAAAAGTTATGCATGTTTGTGGTACGTTTTGAGAAATGTATACATGCTAGAAAGACTAAATAGAGGTAATTAATATATCAATCTCATACACATCTTTTGGTGCTGAAAACTACTCTCGTAGTGATTTATCTACTCTCATAGTGATTTTTCAAAAAATGTTATTTACTTATGTACTAGGAATGGAACCCAAGGTCTTTGGCATTAAGGTATATTCCCAGCTTTTTAAATTTTTGTTTTTAGTTTTGAGATAGGGTCTTGTTAATTTGCCCAGGCTAGACTCATACTTTAGAGCCTCCTGCCCTACCCTCTCAGAGTACTGGGATTGTAAGCATGTGCCATTACGCCTGCGAAAAAGTTTTTTACTAACTGTAGCTACTTACTCCTCTTGTCTAACTGAATTTTATATTCTCTGTCCATCATTTCCCCAATCCTCCTCCCTCTGGCTCCTGGTAACCACTATTCTACTTTCTACTTTCATGAGTTCAACTTCTTTAGATTTCCACACGTCAGTGAGATCCTATAGGATTAGTCTTTCTTGCCTGGCTTATTTCACTTACCATAATGTCCTCTTGTTTCATTCATGGTGTAGCAAATGACAGTATTTCCTTCTTTATTAAGGTTGAATATTACATTGTGTTATGTCATGCAGCATTTCTCCTGTATATTCTTCTAGTATTTTTTCCTTTAGTAGTGTTATAGTTTCAAGTATATGTTTAAGTCTTTAATCCATTTTGAGTTGATTTTTATATTGACATATTTGAGATAAAAGCCTAACTTTATTCTTCTGCATACGGATATCTGTTACGGTTGATACATTGTGTCAACTTGGGGAGTCTGGAGGTTTGACTGAGTAACTCAGCAGTTGTAGATCTTGGGGTGAAAAGGACATGCCCTTACCCTTCTGGGATGTTGTTTATTGTGTTAATTTGGGAAGCTTTAAAGGTTAACTGTGTGATTCAACAGGAAGCCAGGGTGCTTACTTTGTAAACATCCTGAGCCTGTGGAAGAGGAGGGCATGGAGGTTATGTGAGAGGTACACGCCCCCTGGGTGGGGGTAGGCTGTTTACAATGTAGGGGAGAAAAGGAGCCTGCTTGCAGCCATTCCTCCCTTTTGCTTGTGGTTTTTGCTGTGCTCTGCTGCCATGAACAGTTTGCCTTCCGCCATGTGCCATTCTGCCTCAGAACCAGCCAAGTAAGGACTGAAACCTCCACAAACTGTAAGCTAAATAACCCTTTCTTTTCTTCATTTTTGGTGTTGGGTATTTTGTCTCAGCAATGAGAGTAAAGTAACCAAGACAATATCCGTATCTATTTGATAAGCTTATCTTTTCCTCATCCCTTTCATTATTCAACACAATACAATTAGGTTTCTTCCCTTGGCTAAAATTGCTCTTATTGAGGGCAAACTAAGATTTCCATGCCATAAAACGCAAAGACCTCTGTATCCTGTCTTACAATCTTCTGTAGTAGGTGTGATGCCACTGGCCACTCCTTCCCAGAAATAGTCTTCTCGTGACTTCCATGATGCTAAACTCTGACTTTTACTGCCCCATTGATGACTCATTCTCAACCTCCATTCTAGCTCTTTTGATCCTACTAGCTAGCCCTCTCAGTACTGAGGGTCCTCTGATTCACTGAGCCTCTCCTCACTTAGATCTCGGCTATGTACCTCAAATTCCTTTTGTTTAGCATGTTTGTGTTTGGTTTTTCGCCTCACTGTAATTCCTGCCTAGTTAGTATGGCAACCAGCCGATATGGTGCTCGTGGTCATGTGTTGTGCTCAGCCAGTACGGCGCCAAGTCAATCTGGCACGGGCTTTTAAACGTCATATACTAAGTGCCACCCTTTTTCCCCTGAGTCAAATTACAACCCACTACTCACCTTTTTGTAATATCCTGTTTCCCTTTCCCACTCTCCCACCTAATCCTGGTCCACTACATCAGGCAATCTGCCTCCTAATCCCAGCCTCCCACCTGGGGTTACTTAACCCGGGATCCCAGGGCATGCCCTCAGAAGTTCCACGTCTTCTTTCTTTCCCCTACTGTGGTCTTCCCCGTGCCTGCAATAAAGGCATATTTTATACTTTGCTTTATTTCTCTCTGCGCTGGAAAAAACCTATCATACTGGTGCCATGACTCAGATTCAGGTTGTGTGAGCTTACTAAGGGAGAGATCTTTTACTCTCTTGGTTTGAGACCCTTGCCAACGAGCCTTTCTTCCTTTCTCCAGATATTTGCTGTTGCCATCCTTCATCCAACACTAGCACGCTCCAGTTCTCACAGGTGAGCCTCCTCTGTTCTGGGAGTTTTTGTTTTGTTTTCGCTTGTTTTCTGAAAACCGTAGGCCTCCGTGAAAAACTCCCTTTCGGGACTGTGTCCCTTTGGAGACTACTGTGTGTTTTTTCTGTCCTGCAGGACGCCCTTATGCCTTCTCGGTGACGATTGAGAGGGTGGCTTTGGGCATTTTTTCCTCTCTCACATCCCAGACAGGGTGACAACCCTCTCTGGGATTTCGAGAACCGGCTGCTTCAGCCTCCGGCTCACCTTTGATTCGGCCACACAATGGGAAACATTACTTCCCAGCCCCCAAAACACACTCTGCTCAGTTGTCTCTTGTCTAATTTACTAAGGGACACCCTTAAATCAAAACGATTAATTTTATACAATTTTTGCTACCGCAACAGCAAATGGAAGGAATTACCGTATGTTTATTTATTCTCAGGGCGTGTGTTTCTCTCCTTCAGGCACTGCCAGAATCTCCTCCTAAAGCCTCTCTTGACCGTCTCAGTCTTCCTTCTGCCTTTGCTCCCCCTTCACCTTATCCTCAGCCTCATCAAGCTGACTCTTTACCTTCCTCGAGATCTGATCCTGATCAGCCGGGTATCCAAACCTCCTCGCCCCAGCCATCTCAGCCAGCAGCCCAGTCCTCTTCTGTCTACCCTCCTTTGCCCATCTCTAAGCCTCCTCAATCTCCCAAACCTGCCGTGCATCACCTAGCCCCCTCTTTCCCACACCGTCCTCCGACACTACTCATTCTCCCTCCGCTCCTCCGCCTTCATCCTCGTCCTCAGCCCTGTGCGTCCAGCCCCGTGCTACCTCTCACTGTACTCCTCCACAGTCAGTTGATGGGCTCCCATTGTCTCTAGATACAGCGTCTATTTTGTCTCAAGGTTCTTCTTCCTCCTCTTCCTCTTCTGGTCGCATTCCTCTCCTCAGGCCCACCACACTTGGTCTAAGAGGGCATATGATAAAAGGTTACAAGGTGACGATCATCAGCCACGTGGTCACCAGTGACCATCTTGTCATGAGCCACATGGTCAGCAGCAGCCATATTGCTGCACACCACATGGTCACCCTTTTCCATCTTTCCTTGACTGTACTTACTCGCCGCTGCTCCCCCCCAGACTCTACTCACCTTTCAACACCTCCTAATTCTTCTCAATCTCAACTTGTGTGCCCCCTTCGGAAACAGGCCGGGCCTGAAGGGCTAGTTTGTGTCCATGTTCTTTTTACCCTCTGAGCTTTCACAGATTTCTAATAAATTGGGTTCTTTTGCAGCTGATCCCCACAGATATATTTCAGAATTAGAATTTGTCACTAGTTCTTATGATTTACATTATAAAGATCTTTCTACCATTCTTAACTCTTTCTCCTCAGCAAAGAAAAAATTATGGGATGCAGCCCAACAAGAGGCTAACATTAAACACCGAGCTAATCCTGATTGTCCTGATGGAGCTGCTGCAGTGCTGTTTACAGATCCCCATTGGGACTATCAGGGACATGAGGGCTCCCAAAAGGTTAAAATAATGATCGACTGTATTATAATGGGACTTCAACAGATCTCTCACAAGCCTGTAAATTATAATAACTTATAAAGTATTAACTTTCTTCAAATTTTTATAAGAGATCTCTAACTGACCTACATTCAATTTGGCCAAAAATATATTTGAGTGCACACTGATTTTACAAACAAATTGTCTCATATATGTGTTCTTGTTTGTTTGTCTCTCTGTCCAATCTGAAATCAGCTGTTTTATATGAGCTCAACAAACTTTTCTTCTAATAGTTTTTTTTATTTTTGAAACAACTGCCTGTAATTCGAGTTATAGATACGTGTTATCTATACTTCCACCAAGGTTGCCAGCTGGTCAAAATATTGTTAAAATCAGGTTTATAAATGTTACATGTTAATAAAACTTAAAAAGTTGTTAAGATAGTAAAATAAAAATCACTTATGATAGAAAAATTATTGGACAGGACTTCAATTGATGAATAAGGAAGCAGCTGCCTGGAAACATTTTGCCCAGTCCTTTATTCATTAATAAGAAGCCCCAATAATCTCCATAGCCTTATGGCAAACACCCCAATAAATATTGTTTAAAATATATTGTTGTGAGATGTTTACACTAGCCATTGTCAGAAAGTTAAGTTTTTAAAAATAAGACAATAAGGTACTTTTTGATTAAAAGATGTTATTGATATGTTATTGGTACAAAACTAGAGTAGAAAAACAAAATAGTTTATTATTGTCAATTTCATGGTATATTACACATATTCATGCTTTCCAATGTATGATATTCTAAAATGTAGAACTGGGATTGTTTATAAAAGTGATCGACATTTTCTTTCAGATTCAGACATCTGCCTTTCTTTCGTGCACCAGATACTCATATTAAGAGGTACACATCAGGTCAACATGAGGTCATTATTTAAATGTTAACCGTTTAACAAAACTGATGTATAGGGTATGTATATGCCACTACATTTAGAGATTTAGCTGACACTGTTACAAATTTCTTAAATGACATCCTGTTCAAGGACAAATTGGATAAAAGCTCCTTATGTATTAGATAGAAATGATAACTAAAAGGGTTATTCTGTTGTGCTACAGAAATGTCATCATGTCTGTTATATTACAGTGCTATGATTTTTGACTTCCATTTTTCTTTGTAAAGCTATTTAACTGTCGTCTGTTAACATTCCACAGTGAGTCAACTACTAGAACATCCATGTTTGGTAAGAAGTAATAGCTCTCTCGCTGTACTTTATATTTCAAGGTGCCTAATACTCAGGTAAAATTTTGATAATTAAGTTCACTGCTCCCGTTACAATATAATGTTATTAATCTTCTGGATGTTCAACAACTGAGGCTTGGAGACCAGTTAGAAAGATAGCCAGGCTAAGAGGACAGCCAATTTTTGGTTCTTGGCCTCTGAGGTCAGTAAAGACTCAGGACATAAGAGAACTTCTGCTGCAACATCATATAACTCAGTTGAGTCCCTGATCTTCTGATCAAGGAGATTATGGGACCACAGAGGAAAATGATTCTATGCTGTGTAGTGTGCCTAAGGAGAGTTACCAGGAGAAAGTGTCTCCCAAGCTTTCAAAGAAAGCAACTTCATCATGCATTGACTGTGACTCATCCAGATGGCTGACACTGACAGTAAAACTGAAAAGCACTGTACATGGTCCCAAGCAAATCCTGAGGAGATTTAACTGACCTTGATAAATAGCAAGAAGTTAATTTTAATTAATACATGTCTCACTTTTAATTTGGTCTTGAACATCCAACAGAAAAGTATACAAGATATATAAAGCAGTGCCATTATACTAATTTTTCCAAGGAATTAGTTTATTCTTGCCTCGAGACTACAAAACTCTCAAATAAATTATGCTAGGTTCCTGTTAAAAACCACCAGATCTTATCTAAAGAGAGTGTTATATGATACATATCAAGGCCCTGACTAACTTTACTCAGTATAAATGACACCATAGCTGATCTCTCCCCTAAATAAAAAGTAAAGTTAATAAAACAGACCATACTTCAAAACCAAATTAATAGCCTTGCAGCAATTACCCTCCAAAATCGCTGTGCCCTTAACAGCCAATAAGGAAAGCACCTGTGCTATGTTGGGAGAAGAATGTTGCTACTTCGTAAATGAATCTGGGATCATTAGGGACAAGGTAGAAAACGTTTGTACTTGGCTTGAGCCTAAACACCCAAAACTAAAAAACTATCTCCCGTTACACCATGGTCCTGATGGAATGACAGACTTGGGTCATGGGCACTGTTCTGCTACCTCTTCTGGGCCCTGTAATCACGGTAATAACCTGTTTACTTGTAGGGACCTGCATTTTTAAACTTTTGTCAAGTTTTATTCAATCCAGGCTCCACGCAATCACGGCCAACGAACTCGTCGCTCTAGCAGACATCACCGACACTGGTGTTCACGTAGGTGATACCCATCGTCCCCTCGCTCCCTATCATGTCGATGCCCCTATTCAGCAAGAAGCAGTTGTTTTTTTTTTTTTTTTTTTTAAGAAGCAGTTTTAAGAGGAGTCGTCGCCCCCTGCAACCAAAAGAGGGGAATGTTTGGTTTTTCGCCTCACTGTAATTCCTGCCTAGTTACTATGGCAACCAGCCAATATGGCGCTCGTGGTCATTTGTTGTGCTCAGCCAGTATGGCGCCAAGTCAATCTGGCACGGGCCTTTAAACGTCATACACTAAGTGCCACCCTTTCTCCCCTGAGTCAAATTACAACCCCCTACTCACCTTTTTGTAATATCCTGTTTCCCTTTCCCACTCTCCCGCCCAATCCTGGTCCACTACGTCAGGCGGTCTGCCTCCTAATCCCCACCTCCCACCTGGGGTTGCTTAACCCGGGATCCCGTGGCATGCCCTCAGAAGTTCCACGTCTTCTTTCTTTCCCCTACTGTGATCTTCCCCACACCCGCAGTAAAGGCATATTTTATACTTTGCTTTACTTCTCTCTCTGCACTGGAAAAAAACATATCAGTTTGTAAATGAAAAAATGTATCTTTCCCATTTGGAAAACCCAAAGAAGAGAAGGAGGAAAAGGAGAGGGAAACGAGCAAGAGAGGGAAGGAGGGAAAAAGGGAAGGGAGGGAGGGGAGGTGTTAAAATATAAAACTACAGCAGATTTAAAGATCTTGATGCCTGTTGTTGCAATTCTAAGGGGGAGCAACATCTACAAAATAGAATGAATATTTCAATGAGCCACGTGGAAGATGTTGGCTTTATAGGCAGAAAGGCAGAAATAGCAAAACATGGACTGGGTGGTCATTTTAAAGTTATTATTCTTTAGAAGTTGAAACACTGAGGATTCGCTTCCCATGCCAACTAAAACTGCTCCGCTTCGCCTCTCACACACACCGCACCACACCACGTGACATCCCCCACCTAGTTCAGAAGCTCAGTCCAAAGCAATGACGTCCTATAAATCTTAACAGAAAGAAGAAAGGGAGAAAAGGGGATGGAAGGAGAGGAGTGTTTTTGCTCTAGTCAAAAACCTATGTGCCCTCACTCCTGTGTGTAACCTATCACCAAGCTGTGTCTAGCTCTGGTATATGTCTCAGACCTGCCACTTTCTCTGTGTGTCCACTCCTGTTCCTTCATCTTACGTAGCGCTGTCTCTCTCTGGACTGTGTGATATCTTCCTCAAAAACCTCCCCAGCTCTGTGGAAGCATTTGCTCAGCTCACTTTCAGAACAGCCAAAGTGACCTTTGAAACCACAACCCAGTTCATGATACTTTCCTGCCTAATGGCCCAAACCTCCACAGTGCACTTGGAACAAAACGTGAACCCCGGGTCATTCCTGCAGTTTCTGATGGTTCAGCAACCCAGCCCTGGGCCATCTCTCCAGCTTCATCTGGGCCCCGTCCACCCCTACTCTCCTCTGAACCTAGAACACTTTCCTATCTGCTGACATTTCTTCCTAGAGCGATCTCGCTCTTCCACCTACCTCTCTTGCTTAAGTGACAGGCTCCTTGTCCTTTGAGCCTCCACTTAAAGGCCGTCTTGCCGAGCTTTGCCAGACTGCACCTTTCAAATGACCTTGCCTCTTACATGTTGCTTGCTTGTTTCCTTCCTATTTCTTGTCACAATTTTTTCTTTAATTTTCTTCCTTCCTTTCTTTTTTTCTTTTGTCTTTTTGATACATGGTCTTGCTATGCAGCCCAGGCTGGCCTAGAGCTCACTGTGTAGCCCAGGCTTCTCTCAAACTCACAATGATCCTCCTGCCTCAGCCTCATACATGATGGGATTACAGGCTTGCACCACCACACCCAGCTGACTTCCTTTCTTTTCTTTCCTTCTTTCTTTCTTTTGGTGGTATTAGGAATTGAATCCAGCCAAGGTCTTTGCACTGTGTTACATCTTGCCCAGCCTGGGCTTGAACTTATGATCCTCCTGCCTCAGCCTCTCTCGGTGGTATTTACCACAATTGTGATGACATCTATTTGTACATGTGCTTTCATCTTGACTCTCAGCTCCTGTGCACCTTATCTTATTATAGATAAGAAGATGGACATACTGGTTAGCACTGGGAGATACAGCTGTGTGCCCCTGGCTTCTCCTCTCTTAGAAGTCACTCTGACTGTGCACCCTTGCCTCAAGTTTCTCAAAAACAGGCCTGTGCTGGTGCAGTATTGCCTGTGGCGAGGCTGCAAATATGAGGTCTAAAGTATTAGGTAACTCGCTGGGATGGTACATCTAAGCCACATGTGTGGCAGCCCCATCAGTAATAGCCGGCGTTTCCATCTAGATTGCCAGAGCTTTGGAGATCAGTAGAGAAAAGAGCGTCCATATGGCGATGCCTGTGGACACCTGACTGAGGGCCAGTATAGGTCTGTGTCTTGTTGGTGTTATTAACAAAGGTATTATTTCTTTCAGCCATGTATATGTGAGTCTCAATATGTGAAAGAAAAAAGAAGAGTAAAATAAATGTGTGCATACGCTCATTGTAGACGATGCTAAAAATTACCACAGTATGTCATTTTAGTATTGTTCCTTCAAGTATCCAACTCAAACTGACACACAATAAGAAACCATCACTCCTGTTAAATAAAAATTACAGGAGGCCAGTGTTTTGAACTAAGCTTCTGCATTAGGTCTGGACAGATCAGGCTAGAAATCAAAACGGAGTCACTCACACTAAAGCGTTCTGTTTGTTTGTTGTTTTTTTGATGAGCTGATGAGCTGACCTTTGAGAAATCAGAACTGGGAGTAAAACAGATAAACGTTGCAGAATGGCCAGTTTCATTTGACAAGATAATGAAATGTCTCTGTCCTAATCCTTCCACACAAAGGTAACCTCAACTAAATCCATGTTAACCAGTCAGCTATTTTTCTGCTGTTCTGTCGCCCTGTCCTTGCCTCACAAGGAAAGTAACTTTAAAATGACCAACCAGCTTTTCATTTACTTTTCTTCTGCTGTCTTCTCATTCTATAAAACCAAGCTCCTCTACCCCACCCACTGGAATAATGATCCTATCTTAGAGAAGGAATAGTTGCCCACCTCCAGAATCAACAATAAAGGTACTTAAAGCTGTCACTGTGTCTTTCACGCTGACATAACAGCGTGTTTGGGGATTTATCTGGACGAGGTAGGAATCTACCTTAGTAGAATGATAATGGACAAAACCACTCCCCTTTCTGTCTCTTTGTTGAGCAAAGAGCTCTGAGAATGTCGTGATGTTAGGATGGAAAAACTAACTGTAATAGAAAAAATATCACTGGCTCTGTTTTAAGACACCTCTGCCCTCGTGGTTGGTTAGGTGATGACTACCAGAGGTTCTGTCTCCCAACGTATATGTCCAATAGCAAAGAAAGTGTCTCTGGTGGTGACACCTCCCAAAATATGTTTTAAAAATCATTATATGCTTTTTTTCTGCCTAGAAGCATGGATACAGTCTCGTGGATTGAATTATATGTGAGTTTAAAGAAACCAGCTCCTATAGCTGAGAGTATACGATCGGTTTAGGTTAACAACCAGATCTGAGATGGGCTGGATCACTGACACTACATCAGTGAGCTAGGAGTGCTCTTGCTGGCAGAAATACAGAATGCGCAGAGGAGGCAGTCCCTGTCTGCGTAGGCATGAAAGAGAGAGAGCTCTGAATCCCTACATGTCTGATACCCCATGTAAATATCCTACGTACAGAATTAACCTCTTGTAATTTAGAATCCCCTGTGTATCTGACTGTATTTCTATATGTCTCTCCCCACTCCATAGAGCTAGACCTCTGTGCCCACGTTGCTATTTTAGAGTCTCTAGTGGAGTTTTCAAAAGAGCTTACAGTTTCAGAAAATATATACTAAAGAGCGAGAAAGGTCCACCCCACAGCACAATGACTAGCTACGGTGTGGGCTGGTAAACCACTAGGCTTGGAAAAACAAACCAGATCATCGGTCTGCAAGCAAGGCAAAGAGCAGTAAATGAAGTCTGACTCAGAATAAGCAGGTGTGGGTAGCTCCATGAGAAGCCATTTTCTGATAATCTTTCCTAAATTGACCAAAGAACGCTCCCGTGGCCAAGGCATCAGACTACTCTCCTTTCCTATCTCCCCTGTAAGTCACTTTTCTTTTTATAACTTGGTAAGAGAAAGGCAAACTACACACGCATCCCAAACCCAAATGCATTGCCTGGATATAATAACCTGTGAAAGACCAAAAAAGAAAAAGTAAGTGATTGTAATGATGAGAATAATCTGACAAGAATAATCTTCTGCAAGTCAGGCGGATTCCACTTCTCTTATTTCCACCTCAGGGAAAGATACCTATTCAAGTCTACAGATGAGAGATCCCTAAAAATCAATCATTATACCACCAGGAAATTTTTGCTATATAGCTGAAGAAAAATTCAAAGAATTGAGCCCCATTGGTATTAAAAATAGAACAATCAGAACTTCAACCATTCCCACTGATTTGTTTAATTGAAGGATTTCTCAGCACCTGTATCTACCAAATCATAGCACTGACCCTGAATCCTGTTAGATTTACTCCTGGATATGTGGGCAGGGGAGATATTGCTAATCTCTATAAGAAATGAAATTCTCCTTGCATTTCATGTTTAGCAATTATTAATTAGCATTCATTATGTATTTACTTTGCTTCAAGACATTGTATAGCATTTTCTAACTGAACATTATGGTCACAGGAAATTTTGTGCATATTTTGATTGCAGAGAACTACGTTACTGGTGAAATACTCAAGTATAAAAACATAGTAGGAAGTGGATTTCATGAATTTCAAGGAGAAAAATGAACAAAAAGCAAAATTTCTGTTGGTGAAGAAGCACTTGCATATGTTATTAAAACACTAATATACAGCATAAGAATGATGGTAATATTGCAATATATACTGCACATTTCTTAAGAAAGTAGATTTTTACATGCTCTTACCACACACAAAAAAGTCAAACAGGAAAGTGCTAGATATGCTCATTTGTTTTGTTTTGTTTTGTTTTTGTCTTTTTGACACAAGGTCTCCCTATGCAGTTCAGGCTGGCCTTGAGCTCACTTTGCAGCCCAGGCTGACCTCAGACTTGCAAAGATCCTTCTGTCTCAGCCTCCTGAGTGCTGGGATTACAGGCATGCACCACCACACCTGGTTAATATTTGATTGTAATAATCATGTAAATATATATAATGTCTGTACCAAACATCATGGCATATCGCAAATACCTATACTAAGAAATGAACTTAAAAGTTTAATGGATTACACATTTGTTATTCTATTTAGATTCTATTGTGTAGATATCAAAAACAGTTTATTTTTAAATATTCTTTATAGTGTATTGGAAAATATATATTTATAACATATGCATAAACACAAATATACAACTCTTTTACCCTATTACCCAAAAGTTTAGGCACCAAAAAAGGAGTCTATAGCTTTTTAAAATATTTAGAGCCAAATGTGTGAAAAGAGAGGATTACGTGCTGGACAGGAAATCCATGAGGGAAACACCAGGCTGCTTCAGAGGCTAAGTGTACGATGCAGAATAATGACAAAGGGTCTGTCCACTCACATTTGCTCTTGTGGCCATCATTAGAGAGAAAATCTAACGAGGAATGATTGATGGTACATTGGTAATGGGAGAGAGAAGCTCGAGATGGAGAATGAAATTGCAGCAGCATGTTGCCCACATCCCTGGGGAGGTGGAGAAGACGGTGAGCGTGGCGAGGATTTGAGACAGGCAGGATCAGTTTAGAATTCTGACACTGACAGATGTCATCAGTGTGGCCATGGATGAGATACTTAACTCAGCTCATCTGTGTTATGGGCGTAATGTGATTTACCACACAGATTTAAATTTCATAATGGATGTAAAGTGCTTTGCAGAGTCAAGCACAGAAAGACTAAGTAGTGATTACTGTAATTATTATGTAGCTGGAGGCCTTGGAGCAATTTATCCTCTTCGAGTTTTACATTCTTTTGCTGCAACCCCAGAATAATATCCTCCACCTTGCAGGATCACTGTGCGATTACACTGGAAGTGAAGGTAGAGTGCTCATAACACAAAGAAGGCGTTCAATAAATACCAGTTCTCCCTCACATTTTTCCTTCTCTACCTTCCTACTGATTTAAACAATTCTGTGGTACCCCTGGTGGGACTTGCTGAAAAGGAGTCTAATTCTAAATACATATTTTAAAAATAGAATGCAACCTTCACTGTGTCTACCGGCAAAAGGACAAAAACTGATATATTTTTATCTCACTGAGAAGAGACCGGGGTCTTGTACAAACAACTCTCTCCTGGTGAATATGACCTTTGTGCTTCACTAGCAAATCTCATTAATGACAAAAGTATTTTCATGAAATTGTAGATGACACATACGTTCCTGATCTATGAACACGTGATCAATCCTCTCACAAAGAGAATAATTCTCCCCAAGTGTTTTCTGTTAAGAGTGAAAGGAGAAAGCATTATTAATCTGTGGGGGTGAATGCCGCTGATTAATGTGATTCACTTATTGTAGATGCCACAAAATATGCCCTGTCTTCACAACTTTGTGTATAAAACAGCACATGGTTTAAGGTCAGCCTGGGTATTCAGGAGGGAGGTAGAAACCTAGCCTCACTGAACAGGCAGGAATGATGTGTGAGGTTGTTTACACCATTTTAACCTGTGGACTAAAGGCCATTCAATTCTTTTTAGAAATAGGTTTCAAGGTGCTTCTTCCTCATATCAGAGAAACTATGCTCTACTTAAGCTTGCGTATCTGAATCATTTCACTTACCATTACGGACTCAAGGAGCATCCTACAAGTGAACAGAGTTTATGACAGGGAAGTATTCCGTTTTGTGTAAACACCACATTTTCTTCATCCACTCATTTATTGATGGACATATAAGCCGCTTTCAAGATTTAGCTATTACAAATTGTGCTGCTGTAAGTGTAGATACTTATGTATCACTGTAATATGATGGGTCTTTAACTCTTCCCAGAAGATACCTAGATGGGGAATAAGCTGGGTCAAGTGAAATCTCTAGTTTGGTTCTTGAGAAATCTCGATACAGATTTCCATAGTGATTGTACTAGTTTGTATTCCCACCAACAACAAAGAGGCATTCCTTTTTCCCTCTCAGCCTTGCCAGTATTTTCTCTTTTTTTGTCGTTTGATTTCTTGATGACCATTCTTTCTGGGGTAAGATGGAACTTTTTTTTAATTTTAAAGAGAGTAGTAAAGGAGACACAAACAAACAAAAAAATAGGACAATAATAACATACCAGTATCACAGACATAAACAAACCAAAGCAAGAATATTTAAAGTGATACAGGGTTTCAAGACAAAATAATACGCACCAACAGTGGTTGTTATATTACATCGCTATTCTCAACTACATTGCTGAGATTACCAGATGTAAGAATGGAAGATTGTTCAAACCATTAAAAAGAATAAGCAAATAATTGTTAGATAAAATATTAGAGATAGTACAGAGTTTCACTAGACAAGATGGTAGGAGATGGAATTTTTTTCTCTAATGGCCAGTGATGTTGAGCATTTTTTTTCATATACATACTGGCCATTTTTTCCTTCTTCTGTGAAGTGTCGATTCATGTCAGTGGCACATTTTTGACTGGGTCTTTTATTTTGAGGAGTCTATTTTTTTTTAGTACTTTACATATTCTAGGTACTAGCCCTCTCTCTGGCAACTGTTTTTCCATTTTGTAAGTTGTCTTTTCACCCTGTTGGTTTCTTTTGCTGTGCTTTTTAATTTGATATGATCCCATTTTTTGATTCTTGATATCATTTCATATGCAACTGGAGACTTATCTTTTCCTCAGTGTATATTTTTTACCCCCTTTGCAAGGATCAAATAGTTGAATGTGCTTAGGGTTGTTTCTAGAGCTTCCATTCTGTTCATTTATCTATATGTCTTCTGCTTTTGTTATGGTACCTTGCTGTTCTTATCACAGCTTGACAATAAAACTTCAAGTCTGGTTTTGTGATGCCTCTCACTCTGCTCTCTTTACCCAGGATTACTTTTCCTACTCTGGGTCTCTTCTGGTTCCATATGAAGCTTGGGATTGTTTTCTCCCATTCTGTGAAGAATGCTGATGACAGAATTTTGATGGGAATTGAATTAAATCTGTTTATCAATTTTGGGAATATGGCCATTGTGCCTATATTGGTTCTGCCTATCCAGGAACAGGGGATATCTTTCTATTTTCTGATGTCCTCTTCAATTTCCTTTCCCAGAGTGCTATAGATTTCATTGCAAAGATCTTTCATTTCCTTAGTTACGTTATTCCCTACGTATTTAATTTTTTTTGGTGCTATTGTGAATGTCTTTTTTTCCCCCCTAATTTCTTTCTGAGTGAGTTCACTATTAGTGTCCAGGAATGCTATTGATTTTTGTGCATTGATTTTATATCCTGCTACATTATTTGAATTTGGCTATTAATTCTAAGAGTCTTTTGGTGAATTTTTTTGGATTTCTGAGGTAGAGGTTCATGTTATCTGTAAATAATGATAATTTGACTTCTTGTTTCCTATAATATCCCTTTTTATTTCTTTTTCTTGCCTAAATGTCCTTGCTAGTATTTTGAGTACTGTGTTGAACAGGAGTGGTGATAGTGGACATTCTTATCTTTTTCCTGAGTTTAGAGGAAAAGCTTTAATTTTTCTCCATTTAATATAATGTTGGAAGGAAGTTGTCATAAATGGCTTTTGTCAGATTGAGATAAGGTCCTTCTATACTTATTTTGTTCAGTGCTTTTATCATGAATCAAAACCTTTGGATTTTGTTAGTCTTTTACTGCATCCATTGAAATGATTTTTGTCCTTGCTTCTATTCATGCGATGCATTACATTTCTTGATTTGCTTATGTTGGACCATCCTTGCATCCCTCTGATGAAGCCTACTTGGTCATCATGTACGATCTTTTTAATGATTCATTGCATTCTGTTTGCCAATATGTTACTGAAAATTTTTCATCTATATTCTTTAAAGAGATTGGTCTACAGTTCTCTTTTATGGTTGGATTCTTGTCTGCTTTTGGAAACTGGGTAATGCTGTTTTCCAGGAATAACTTTGAGAACACTCCTTACTTTGCAGTGCATGAAAGAGCTTGAAAAGTACTGGTGTTAAAATGTCCCTGAAGCTTTTTTTTAGAATTCAGCAATGAACCTCTCCTGACTTGGGCTTTTCTTAGTTGCTAGATTTTTTAAAATTACTGCTTCAGTTTCATTACCTGTTAGGGAATTATTCTGAGTTTTTAGATCTTGGTTCACTTTTAGTAATTCATATGTATCTAGGATTCTCTCTGATTCTTTTCAATTCTTCCATTTATTGGCATTCAGTCTTGTGAAGTAATTGTGAATAGTCTTTTTATTTCAGCAGTGATTGTTGTGATTATACCTTTATCTTTTTTAATTGCATTTATTTTTTTATCTTTTTTCTCCTTTTTTCATTAGATTGGCAAGGGTTTTTCTATTTTGTTTATTCAAAGAATCAACTCTATAATTCACTGATTCTTTGTGTTATTTTTGTCTTAATTTCATTGATTCCTGCTCTGATCTTTACAATTTACTTCGTTTTACTAGTATTGGGTTTGGATTGTTCTTGCAAATGTGTGGTGTATTCTGGAGAAAGTATCGTGTGGCTGAGAAAAATGTATATTCTCTTGTTGAGTGGAATAGTCTGTAGGTATCTATCAAGTTCATTTGTTCAAAGGCTTTGTTCAACTCCAATATTTTTTGTTGATTTTTCTAGTCGAGCTATTTTAGGTCCACCATATTAACTGTGTTTATGTTTATCTTGTCTTTTATATTCAGTGGTACTTGTTTTATAAAGTTGGGTGCATCATTGTTTACTGCATATATGTTAATAATTGTTATATCTTTCTGTTGAGTTATTCCTTTGGCCAATATTAGGGACTTTTTTGGTCTCTTTTGATCAGTTTTGGCTTGAAGTCCACTTTGTCTGAATATAGAATATCTATACCTGCCCTTTTTAAGGTTCCTGTTGTATGGGCTATTGCTTTCCATTCTTTGATTTTTAGCCTATGAGTTACTTTATGGGCTAAATGTGTTACTCGTATACAGCATATCATTGAAATTTGTCACTTTATCCGTTCTATCAGGCTATGATTGAAGACTTGAGGCCATTCACACCAAGGGTTATTACTGATGGGTATTGACTTATTCCTGCTATCATCTTATTTTCCTTTTAGTGATTCTCTGCCTTTCCCTTGTACTTCACAGCTCACCCTCCCCGGTATATTCATTGTATTACACATTTTCACATTGTTAGCTTCGTTATCTCTTTCTAGGGTATCCTGGAGAAATTTTGACACTGGAAGTGTGGTCAAGAATTTTTTTAGGTGCTTTTTTCATGAAAATGTCTTATATCTCCTTCAATTTTGAAAGATAGTTTTGCAAGCTATATCAGATTGGGTTGGAAATTGTTTTCTTTTAGGGTTTAAAATACTCGCTGTAATCTCTCTGTGTCTTTAAGGTTTGTGCTGAGAAGTCTGCTGTTATTCTCCTGGGTTTGCCTTTATAAGTGATTCATTGTCTTTCTCTAACCATGTTTAAATTTCTGTTCTTGGGCTGGAGGTACAGCTCAGTGGGCTAAGTGCTTGCCGCTAAGCACTAGGGCCCTGAGTTCGATCCCCGGTCCCGGAAAAAAAAAAAAAATTTCTGCTCTTGTGTTGAACTTCGGAGATTTTGACTATGGTGTGTCCTGAAGAGGTTCTTTTCTGATTGAGCATATGTGGGTGTCACATGCCTCTCTTATCTCTATGTTGATTTCTTTTAATTTGTAATATAATTTAAATGATTAACACTATCTCATCATTTATCTTTGATTAAGCAATGCCAGCTTTAAGGGCCTTGCAAGAGCATTTAAATTATATGCAGGACCACCAAAATTATATAGTACATATTTCATAGATTGCATGTACCTATGTGTTTTATTCGTATGGAAGCAGTGGAAACAATGCAGAAAACTAACTCATTTTACTTCATTTCTTCATTCACACACAGTATTCTTTATATCACTCTGTTGTTGGATTGCTGAGGAGTAAGGAAAGACTCACGGTTTGCCTATGTCCCTGTTTTTCTATGTCATCAGTTCTTCTTTTTTCTTTTCTTTTTTTTGTGAAAGCAGTTGGTTAATACAGGAAAGGAACATAAATAAGCAAAGCTAGAATAGGATTTGTTGATTGTTGATGTTTCTTAAAATGCCATTGTATTTTTTCTGAATATGAAGCAAGCTTTGGTTGAAATGGAAAGTATGGCATCGTGGTCCTTTACCAGTGGTAGCTCTTACAGGCTTTCTTTGAAAATGCTTTGAGTTTCTTCGAACTCCACGCGTGTGCATGGGTGCTTGGGGAATTCCATTGTCACGGAGCATTAGAAATGCTGTATTCAAATGGGCAACCAGAACTTGAGACACACATATGGCACACAATTCCTCTATTCACCTACATGCTCTTTTCTTCCATCAGGCTTCACTGAAAAACACATTCACATAGAGAGTTATTGAGAATTCCGAGACAGTGACAATGAGCCAGGAGTGGTAGTGCACATATGTAATCCCAGCACTCCGGAGAATGAGGCAGGAAGAGCTCCTTCAGTTGGTGGCCATCCTGGGATACAGAGTGAGTTCAAGAGCAGGATGAACTACATAAAAAGACCTGGTCTCAAAACAAAACAAAACAATAGCAGTAAAGCTTTATACTAGGTGTAGCACCCTTCTGACCACAAGGCCCTACTGACGACACCAGATGCAGACCCGTAAAGCCTGCCCTGCTCTTGACTAATTTTGACAAAGAAGCCAGGAGGATGAATGTCCTTTCCTTCAGGCCTCTGTCTCCTGCAAGTAACCCAGTTGGTGGGCCTCAACCTGACAGCGAGGGAGTCAGGAACATTTCCAGCGAGAGTATCTTTCTTGATTACTAATGGAATGAATGGAAAAGAGTGGGTCTAGAATTAAAAACCAAATACCCAGTTTGTTTCCACATCTCTTTCCAATATATCCCATTCTTTTGCAATTCAGCTAGGATAATGAGGGCCAGGCAGGCCGCAGGCATGGCTCCAGACTTTTGTAGGGCCTTGTATTTAAGAATTTAATGAGCCCTCTTTAAATAAATTAATAAAGTGAAATTACAAATACAAACAAAGCACAAAACTGGCAATTAATTTAGCATGAGCGAGGAAGTCAGCCAGTCATTTTCTTCTGAGGGCTGTAGGAAATTTACTAGGAATGTCCATATAGATCTGATAATTGCACGCTGGCTTCCAGTCCCCACCTGGAAACCCCTACAGTTCCATGTAACTCCCACGCTGCACAGAGGCCTGCAACAGTGAGGATGCCTGAAGCTTAAACTTTTTGAGCTTTATGGTAAATTCCTCTGGATTCCAAAACTAAGAATATAGAATTAAATAACGTTAGAACTGCAGGCATTTCTTAATGAGCTACAAGGGTGGGATCCTGAGCAATGATTCCTTTTTTCCCCACCATGCATGCCAAAGTGAATACGTATGTTAGGCTCCTCTGATCAAGAGCTTTTTCACTATCATCAAGAAATGGCACCAAACACCAGGTGTACCATGCAGGGCACTGAGGAGACAGTGGATGGTCGTAACCACTCCTTCATTTCATGTCTATTCCTTGTATTGCTTTCCTCCTGGGTTGCAGTAAGCAAAAGGAAGGGCAGCCTTAGAAAGCATTGCTTCCACTTACTTTCAAGCCCTGACCAGATTTGTTCTAGACGGCTCAACAGGCTCCTTTAAGACATGAAATACTACTATGGACATAAAGTATACTCTGGTCTCACTCTGTAACAGATGAGGCACACAGTGCAGGCAGTTTAGATTTTTAGGAAAAAGAAAGAACAGTTCCATTAGATGGATGGGCTATCCTAGATAGAGCACTGTGGAGGGTTGGAGGCCAGAACCAGAGCCCCTGAGAGGCGGAAAAAGGATGAACAGAAGCAAAAGAATGAGATGCAAAAATGTGTAGGGAAATGGAAAGATAATAAAGATCTCAAGCTGTGCCAAGGGCCCTGGTGTTACTCTTTGGTTTTGATAAATACTCATATAAGGGTAGATGTTGGTATATAAAAAAACACAAAAAAAACCCTTAAAAAATAAAACCATAGATTGAGTGGTTTAAACAACAGGTATCCATCTCTCACAGTGCTGGAGGCTAAGAAATTTAAGACCAAGGTGCCTGTTGTTGAAGGTGGTAATTTCCTCTCTCCAGCTTGTGGACAGTTCTGCTCTCACATGGTGAAAGGGGCAGTGTAACTCTCTGGGACTTCTTCTATAAGGGCACTGATCCTATTCACTGAATCTCCATTATCATAACCTAGTCACCTCTCAAAGGCTTGACCTCCTAACGCCATCACCTTGGGGGAGTTAGAGTTTCAACGTACGAATTTGGAGGGGCACAGAATTGCACTAACACAAGAGCATTTGGTCTAAATAAGAAAAAGAATGGTTAAGTGAATGGGTTCAAATCTTGGTCTTATTCCTTATTTGAGACTTTGATGAAGAACTCATTCTTGAGCTGGGGGTGCAGCTCAGAATAGAGTGCATGCCTAGCCTGTGTGAGGTCCTGGGTTTGGTCCTCAGCAATCAATCAGTCAATCAATCAATCAACCAATCAGCTCATCTTTTCTGTGCTTCAGTTTCCTCAACTATAAAACGGGGGGGCGGGGTCTCTTGTTATTTTATGTTAGTGACGCCACCTATATCATGTCTTATCATATTATATCGTGTTAAGTTTATGGAGCTCCAGTTGAGTAAGTTAATACTTATAAAGCAATTATAATGGTTCTTGGTGTACAATTAGTGATCAATACAAGCAAGAAGTAATCATGAAAAGGGCTCCAAATAAAGCATTTGGGCAACATTTAAATTCAAAACTGCTGCAACAGATGAAGAATCTGATTCACTTGTTTTTATTTTGTTTTTATTACGTGTGATTTTACAGAAATTATCATTTTAAGTAGTTGTATTTTTCATGTATAATTTTCAGCCAGAAGTAACTGTTGTGAAACTTTCACCAGCAAGAGTTATTTCCAAATTTTTTACATCACAAAGCAGAGATTCCCTTTACTTTTTTATTCCTTGCAGATAAATTGACCAAGTTTCATCCCAAACAATGACAAAAGATTTAGTTTCATTTTAACCTTTGTCAGTGTATACATTGACATATAGAGATTAGAGGAAATCTCAGGTCCCATTGAGCAAAGATCTAGATGGGGATTTTTCATTAAAGACAACTTTAAGTTAGATGCAAGTTTCTTAGGAGACTTGGCCACCAGTTTTGTTTGTTTCTAGAGATGGAGTGGAAATGTGAGACTTCCTGGATTCCTGGGCACCACTGAATGAACACATCATATAAGTTCGAACTTCCGTGTCTTCATCCACAGAAGAACCATGGGGGAAAAAATTCCCAGCCCAACTTCGAAGGTTCTTGTAAGAATTTTTTTAAAACTGAACATAAATTCATACTCTACAAATACAAAAGAAAAATTACAAGTAACTCTTCTTAAATAATTTCTGTGTCATTCAATAGTGTGTAGACTGGCTTATCTGCAGGAGCAACAGCCCTAAATGAGTCCCATTCACATCTCAGAAGTGCTAATATCATATCTATAAGAGAAAATTCACATTGAATGAATTGTCTGGAACGCTTTAATATTAGTTATAAACAAAATGATACCGGCCAATAGTAGGTGCTCATAAATGTTTGTTGAATGAATTAGGAAGTGCTATAATTTAAAACATTTGACAAGATTCCACTCCCAAGTCTGTTAAGAGGCAAAACAATGGTCCAAATAACACTGTAACCAGGGAGACGACTTTCATGGACTAGGAACTGAATAATAACAAGAACCAGAGCCTGGAAGGATCCACAGTTGCAATGACTGTCCAACACGAACGCCTTAACATTTCTATAAATTAAAAAGAGTGTATGGTCAAAGCAAACACTTAAGGTGGCACTAAACTCTTACTTGTAATATATTACTGCATGAAATGCACGTGGACTTTACAGGCTCGGAAACAAGGCAGAACATGAGCAGTAATGTATGTACTTGAGCCTGGGAAATGGGTGAAGGAGTCATTAGGGTTCAAGACACTGGTAAACGTTGGCTACAATTTCTGAAGGAGGTTAGGACAGAGAAAGGGGATTTCTCTTTGCCGTCATGTTAACAGAGGCTTTCTTTACTGGTACATGAGATCTCATATCAGACTTTGTCCTGATATTTTGTGACTGTTGGTCAGTATTTTTTTCTTTTTTCAATAGCTTTCTTGAGAAGTGACTTGGCATAGCATAGAACTCAGCCTTTTAGAGTGTACAATGAATGGGTGTTTTGTATATTCACAAGGTGAATCATCATGTCATCTGAGAACCTCCTCATTACCATGCAAACAGCCCCCACCTATCATCACTCAGCGTTTTCCCTTCCCCTGGGGCAGCCATGACTTTACTGTCTCTATCTGTAACTTTGCCTGTTCTGGATATTTCATGTAAATGGTATTACACAGCATGTGGTCTTTTGCATAATATTTTCAAGGTCCATCCCCAATGTGGCACCTGTCCGTAGTGTCAGTATATCCCATCTTCATACTGCTGAATTATACGTTATCACTGAGGCATGCAACACTTACCCTTTCACCAGTTCAGAAACATTCGGGTTACGTTCATTTTGGAGGTATTATGAGTAACAGTCCCATGAACATTTGAGTAGACATGTTTCTGTGGGGATGTGTATAGGAACTCTGAGTCTAAACTCCCTCTCACTTTTTGAACATTAAGATACAATTCATACAAAAGTAAAAGTCACAGTTCAGGTAGTACATTGTACTGGGTTTTAGTACTCACCAAGCTATACAAAAAAACACCATCATCGAACTTCAGAAAGTGTTCACCACACCATAGCACACCACACCACACAGGGACCCGAGGCTTATTACCTTTAAAATAGTATTGAGTCATTAAGTCTAGAGTTTACTGCTCTTTCCTTTACTTTGGAAAAATGATTTAACATATCATGTCCTTTTTATTCAAATTGAAATATACTCCATGCATTTGAAAAGTAACCAGATTAACTTTTTAAAATATGAGGTTTATCAATATACAACTCACAATGCCATCAAATTCACCCTTTTGTAGTGTATAATTTAGCAATTTTTACTACTTTCACAAAGCTGGGCAATTATGACCACTGTCTAGTTCCAGAACATTTTCATCTCATGCCAACTAGAAGCCCCGTGCCACGAGCAGTCGTTCCTCATTCCCGCCTTGTCCTGCCTCTGGCAGCTGCTAGTGTACTTTCCATCTCTGGGTCTGCCTGTTCTGAACTATGTTTAACCTTCTGAGGAATACAAAGACACTTTTGTACCACTGTCCATTAATCAACTTTCTGAAGCCTAAATCATTTGAGTATGCATACAAACACTTACTGCCTTTATAATACTGGTATTGCCAGAGAGAGCTTAAACATTTCAATAGCCCCTGTGCTGAGGATGTAGCAAAAGGGGTGTTTGCCTACACTATCAGTTGGAGCTTCAGTAGCACAACATTTCTGAAATCCGGTTTGACCAGGTGCACTAAAATGTTTTGAAATACACGTATTATTTCAGCCACAAACTCCATTTACTGTAAAAAAATATCTTTGGAGCCCCTGAAGGGAGATATATATAGAGAGAAAGAGAGCTAGATAGATAAAACAAAGGGTTAAATTAATTAATTCTCACATGATCAATTATCATGTGGTTATTCAAAAGTATGCTAAGCAAAAAAAATGGGGATAATGTTTATGATTTTTTTAAATGATTTTTTTGTTAAAAAAATACTGGTTAAAAAAATGTTAAATATTTTCCCACATTATAAACATTTTCTTTTATCTACAGGGTACAGACAGAAAAGATAATCAAGAAAACATAAAATTTCCACCTAGGCAAGGGCTAGTAGTTTCAGAACCACGATGCAGAAATACTACTTTATCTCCCTCAACTCAGCTCACCTTGCTGTGAGAGCTTGCCAGTTATAGGTAGCTTAGTGATTTTCCGCAAAATAATGAGTCCCTTTTAGAAAATTCCGTCAAAGTTGGCTTATTCGTTGCTCATTTCAAAATTGGAATCCCATCTTTACTCTTCAAGAGTTTGACCCTTCCTCCCATCTCAGGACCTCTGGGAGAGGGGCTGGTTTTCAGGATGGAATTCTGAGACGGAATTCTGGCTCCCACCTCCCTTGCTGGTTCCTAGTGGCGGGAGGTGGCAGGGCACTGGCTGACCTGTCTTCAGGGCTGTGTCTTTGAGGTCTTGGACGGCCTGCCCTCTGCTCGCTTCTCTCGTACCCACAGTTAAGACCCTGCCATTGTCCACGCCTGGCTTCTTTCCCACAGCCATCTCTCCAGTCTCACCTCGGCTGCGTCCTCGGCTCGCTTCCTCTGACCCTTAGCCCTGGATTCTAAGTTGTCCCTTCCCAGTGGCTCCTGAAGGCCACTGGCTCAACCCTCAGGAGTCCCACTGTCCAGGACATGGGTCGTGTGTGTTTTCTTTCTGCCTTGTGACAGCTCAGCAATGAGGGAGTGAGGTTATCTTCTCCATCTCCTGCTTGTGCCTGCAAATGAGTTGATGCCAATCTACCCAAGTGGCTGTGCTGCTCCCAGCTCCCTGCATGGTGCCCTTTCCCAGTAATTCTGGATGAGAGGTGAGCACCCCTGCAGTGGCGGGAAGCTGAAAGTTCTCTCCAAGTCTATACACTCACAGTTTTCAAGGAAGAAGGGAGTTGGGTAAACTCTACAAAAAAATCGGGTCTCTCTTTCCTGTCTCCTCTCCTCCCTTGCTTTTTCTTTCCGTATCTTCCCACCGCAGATGAGAAGTGGCTACGGGTCATGGTGGATACAAAAATCTCCAGGTCTGTGAAGTCATCAGGGATGAAGGTACAGATTTAGAAGCGCAGTAAGATGACAGTGCGGTGATATGTGAGAAGAGATCATGCACAAGGCAAAGAATCCAAAGAATCGTATTTTATTATTAAAGAGTCAGAGGAATAGCAATGAATGTCCTTTAAGAACTCTGACATATGACAATAACATAAATTCTGTGAAAGAGGAAGGGCTTTGTCATTCACTTTGACAGAAAAGGTAGTTTTTAACCAGCAGCCATGGTCTTTAGGGATGGACACAGAGAATAATAAGACCTGTGTACTCTTTCACCAGTGATGTGGCCAAAGGGATGAGTTGAAGGAGTGTAGCGGGCTACAAAATTGTGGCTTCCTCTATTGACTTTATGTGTACTGAAAGGAAGGTCTCTGAACTGTAAGTTTCTTCACTGAGAACACTTATTTTTCAATTGTCAAACAGAAATCATTCCTTAAGATTGCTCTCACAAGTTAGGTGTCTGTGGAACTGTAAGGATGGATGAGTTAATGGGTGAATGCGCTTATGGCTGGATGGCTGGACTGTTGGCTGGATGACTGGCTGAGCAGTGCATGAATGGATGGAAGGATGGGTGGATGGGTGTAGGAATGGAGGGATAAATGGGTGACGGGGTGCATAGGTAGATGAGGGAGACGGAAAGCATTGCTGGTGACTATATGAAGACCTAGAATAATCTTTAGAAAGATCACTCTTTTAAGGCTTCACAATTAATTACTTGAGTTGACAAATATATATTGAAAGTCAACTGCTAGCTGCCACATTTGGCAAGATCCTTAAAGTAAATGTGCTTCACCTCAGAGAATTTGCAAATTAGTAGAAGAGACAAGGAACAAATACATCAATATATAAGTATAAATTGTGAAAGTACTGCAAAGAAAATTATCCTTATCTTAATATTCACATTTTTAAATTTCACTGAATGAGAAACAAATGAATGGTGTAAAATCCTTCTTACACAAGGAGCACTGCCACTACAGAATAAGGAAAACTGAAGATCTCCACTGGGGTTTTAATTTCGTTGTTGCTTCTTGTGGCACTAGGGGTGGAACCAAGGGCCTCTTGCGTGGTTGGTAAGTGCCCTATCACTGAGCTGCATCCACAGCCTGAGCTCACATTGTTTACAATTTCAGATTGGCCTCTATCTTAGTCACTTTCTCGCCTCTAAGATACAACACTCAACACCATCATTTAAGAGAGGAGCTGGGTGTAGTGGCGCACGCCTATAATCCCAGCACTTGGGAAGCTGAGGCAGGAGGATCATTGTGAGTTTGAGACCAGCCTGGGCTACAAAGCAACCTCAAGGCCAGCCTGAACTGCATAGTGAGACCCTGTCTCAAAAAGACAATAAATAAATAAAGACTTAAATAAATAAATAAATACAAGAAGAGAAGTTTATTTTGACTCACAGTATTTAGAGGTTCAGTCCATAGGAAGCTGACTCCAAGGCAGAAAAGGCGTGGTAGGAGGGACTTACTGAGGAACATGGCTCACATTTTTATGGCAGCCAAGAAGCAGAGGAGAAAAGAGGAGCCAGGGAGAGAAGTACACCTTTCTGTTCATGCCCCAGAGACCCTCCTCTGCCCACAGACCTCACCTCTTCACAGTCAGTCAGCCCTGAAGTGTTCAGGAGATGAACCCGCTGAGGAGTGCAGCTCCGTCATGATCTGATCACCTGCTAAAAGGCCTGCTTCTGAGTGCAGGAGGCTTTGAAGGGATTTCGGTATCTGAACTACATGTAACAGCCTGATTGCTTTAGTTCTTGGCCAATTTTGCTTGGAAGAAAGAAAAGAAAAAGGAGGGTATAATTTAAATTTATATGTACATTTTAAAATAAACTAAAACTGCTCACTGAGTATAAAATAATATAAATATGTCTTTTCACTCTCTTTCCTCCAGATCTAATATCTAACTTACTGGAATTACTTTTAAAATGTTGCACCTACTATATTGGTGCCACTATCCACCACTATTGTATTAAGCCACACTTTGTTGATTTTTAATTTGATATAACCTTTAATTACCTTATTATAGTATCTGATCAATAATAATATTGAATATATGTAATATATTGAATATCTATGTAATATATCAGATATATAATATCTGATATGTAGTATATTGTATATGCTGTGGTTTGTTTAATGCATATTAGCTCTTACTTTTTATATTTATTTAGTTGGCTGGGGATTTGAGATACATTCATTTAATGAGAAGGAAGACTGCTAATGTCCAGATGATGGAAAAACAGCAAGTTCATGTACACCTAATGCAATTAATAATTATTTGTTAGCATTATTTTTATTATTATCAGTGTAATATGTGACCGAGTGATATATAAGTGTCAGTCATAGAGTACAGAATATAACAACCAAAAACACCTAAAAATTAAGACCTATTTACTTAACAGGTTGTCCTTAATGCATATTAAACCTCTAACATCACACATAACCATATAATTAACCTTTATAATAAAGGCATAATATGTCCTCATCAGTAAGTTAACTAGTTTGCTGCTGCTTCAAACAAATTAAAACATGGGACTGCTTTTAGCTATTTTCACTGCAGGGAGAAATGGAACTTCAATGAGGAAACAGTGCTGACCCGGGCTGTGATCAGCAGATTTCAGTGGACTTATTTCAGAGTGAAATAAACAGGAAAGAAAGCACAGAAGAGACTTAGGTGGTAAAAGCATTAACAGAATTGAGTTTGAAAGCAGTTATTTTCTGAAACGAACCTATGGCATATTACAACTAAATATTAAAGTTAAAATACATCTACCTACAGGTGCATGTAGCAAATTTCAGAGGGTGTACAGCAACCATGGCTTTCCTTAATGAACAACACACACAAACCAGCTATTCTGCCTGCTAGGGAGTTACTGATCATTAATAGTTATAGTTAGCAGCATAGCTAAGCTAGTAGGATCAGTGGTTTTAACAGAGTTTAACTGGGTATTTTAAGCTGTTTAACTTTTAAAAAGAATAGATCAATCATTTACGTAGTGGGAAATGCACAGATATTAAATGTACGAGCTGATCAGTTTTGACACATATGCCTGACGCCTGCGTGCCATCCCCATCACAACACAGAACATGCTACCGTGGCGGGAAGACACCTGCCCGGCTGCTTCCTGGTCCTTTCTCACCACCTGCCCCACATGCCACTAATGTTCTGATTCCCGTAACCATTGACTAGTTTCGTCTGTTGAACTTCCATGAAGTTCGTGTGCATAGTGAAAGAATGTCTGTACTGTTTGGAGCTTATTTTAAAAGTAAGCATTAAACTGCAACCCTTCTTCATGAGTGCGTGTGTCTGCTGAGCCTGGAGCTCTGTGTTGCAACACAGCCTCCCAGTCTGTGGCTTCTCAGCCTCTTAATGGTGACTTGCAATTTTTAAATTTTGATAAAGATCAATTTATCTTTGTTTTTTCTTTTCGTGGTTAGTGCTTTCTGTGCTTTCCTTATGGAAATATTTGCCTGCCCTGGGATTACAAAGATATTTCCTTACAATTTCTTTCACAAGCATTATATTACAGATTT
The DNA here is from genome assembly GCA_004027595.1 of Dinomys branickii. Lineage (NCBI taxonomy): Eukaryota > Metazoa > Chordata > Mammalia > Rodentia > Dinomyidae > Dinomys > Dinomys branickii. The sequence continues at coordinate 98,504 of PVLD010001001.1, read as the reverse complement.
TCTATTTTCTATTTAGCTCTCTAACTTGTGCATGACATCAGGTACGAGTTGAAGTCCCTTTTCTCTCCCATATAAGTATCTATTTGTTCCAGCACTGTTGGATGAAATGACTTTGTTCAAGTTTAATTTCACTGAAATTATGCTAAGAAACAGGAAGTTTTTGAAAGATTATAAAGGGAAAGTGGGAGTAGAAATGATTACTTGGCTCATACTTGAGTCATTCTTCATACTCACGTAGCAGGCATGCAGAAACAATCATTCATATCTTTCTAAAAAGCACAACCATCGCACATGAATATCTGACAGCAAGACCTGAATGAACTAACAAAATTATTTTGTATGGACAGAGTGCTCTATCTTTTATTGAAAACTTGCAGCATGTTTCTATTTCACTAGGAGTCTCTGAAGGCGGGTAAATGATCATTTTTTTGTGGAAGTGGGGAGCAGTGAAACCTTCAGTGAACATTTTGACCGTGCAGAGATAAAGCCAAAATCTCTCACAGATTAGAGAGTTTGAAGGATTCCAGAGTTGTACTGCAAACGATGACACAAAACCGGCTGGGGCGGGCTTTAGACCAGTTAAGAGTGGGAAAGTAATCTTTTCCTTTGTCTCTGGTCCTCAGATGCAATGGAGATTGGTGCACTGAGGGACAGATGTTTTCAAGACGGCATAAACATGGTGTGTGTGTGGGAGGCAGGTAAAATGCATTTTAGCAGCACATCAAAAACTAAAGATCAGAACACCCTTTGGAACGGTGTGGCTTATGAATTCTGGAAGCATAATGGCTGTTTTATTCTATGTGCTTCTACTATATGAAACCCAAATCTTTGCTTTCCATGTGAAAGCAGGTGCATTTGTTGTTAGGATTTCTCTTTTTAAGAAGAAATTCAAATCTAGAGAAGGATTAACTAATGAGATAAAGATTGGGGCCATACTCAGGATTTGGCTTTTGTTTTTGTTTTGTTGTACCTGCAGTCTGTCTCTCTAGTCCAGCTTGGCCTTGAACTTAGAAAGCTTGGGCTTCATCCCTGCTTCCATATGGCCCCACTTTTTTTTGCAACAGGGTCTTGCTTTGTAGTTCAGGCTGGCCTTGTACTCACTATGTAACACAGGCTAGCCTCAAACTCTCAGCAATCCTCCTGCCTCAGCCTCCCAAGTACTGGCATTACAGCTGTGCACCACCAGCTCACCATATAGCCCTTTTATAAAAAGATAATTTGAAAGGTGAAGTCTAAATAAGAGTATCATAATTCTATGTCATAAAAGCCATGCACCTGGGGTTAATTTTGAATTGCCTGACTTACACAAAAAAGTCATTTAAATGAATGCTTCTCACACTTCAGTGTTCATGTAAATAACTCGAGCATTTTGTGAAAATATAGATCGTCATTTCATAGAAGCAGAGTAGGACCTGAGAGTCTGTTTTTTTAACAAATCTAAATTTGTGGTTCAAAAAATGCAATACCTTATGCTGGGCATGGTGGTGCACGCCTGTAATCATAGTGCTCAGGAGACTGAGGCAGGAGGATCACTGCAAATTCGAAGTCAGCCTGGGCTGAATAGTGAGCTCAAGGCCAGCCTGAACTGCGTAGTGAGACCCCGTCTCAAAAAGACAGAATACAAAAAAAAAAAAAAAAAAGCAGTGCCTTGCTCACCAGCATCAGCTCTGCTTGTGAAGATGTTAGAGTGCAAATTCTCAGACCCCCTTCAAAAGTTTGGTATCATAAAACCTGGTGGAGGGAGGGCACTCAAATCTGTGACATAAGCCCAGCTGGTCATGCTGACGCACGCCTGAGAACCAATGCCCTAGAGAACTTCACTGTTAATACACACTTGTTATATCAAGCCATTCTTTAAATTATGTCAAGTTAAATAAAAAAAAATCAAGTTCATTTCTGTAGTCACACTAGACACATTTCAAATACTTGGTAGAATAGAGCACACGTGGCCTTAGAAATAAGGTGATTTTAGACCCCATTTTCCCAGTCTAGTGTACATACCTGTGCCTTTATAATTACTAACAGCACACACTTTTCTTTCTCAAAAATGTCTCCTTTGTACGGTAAATTTGTATGATGTTTGTACGGTAAGTCACACTACCTAACAGCTCTGAGCTATAATTTTGATTTTATCCTAAGGACACTAGGAAGATATGGAATACTTTTAAGTAGGGGGTAGATGGTTTTTTAAGTCTTTTGGAGTAAGTCTTTCAGACTTTAGAGAGATTCATAAGGTGGAGACCAGTTACAAGGTTGTTATAATTATTCAGGCAAGAGATGATGGTGTTCCAGGCCACAACTGTGGACAGAATTATAAACCAGAAGAAAGAAAAGAAAGAAAGAAAAGAAATGTTCAGGCATATGGGAGTCAAGTTCATTATGGGATGTCGAGTTGATTGATGAGAGTCAAGCTGTTTATTTTCCTTGGCAGATAATGTCCAGGTAGTAATGCTGTGTTCTGGGATAGGGACAATTTAAAAAAGGAAGATGGGATAGTGGCTAATGATGTTTAGAGGCTAATGATGGTATTTGCTGAGAGAGACTTGGGCCCCTTGTGTTTGGAGCTCAGGAAGGAGACAGAGATTTCTGTCTGACATTCATCAGGAAGTGAGATTCCCCAAACTACTGGGGCAGAGCAGAAAGAGCCAGCAAAAAGAGCCAGAACTGGAAGGACCAAAAGTTAAAAAGGAAACCAGGGAGTCTAGAAGGAGGGATATAAAGGAAGAAAAAGATTTTTGAAAAGAATAAGCTTTCCAGAGCAATACAAACTGTCAAGCGGAATGAGGTCCAAAGGTGCCCATTCGGTGCTCTGGAGACACTAGTGAGAGAAGTTCTGCGGAACTGATGCGGTTAAAGACTACCCGGAAATGGGAGGAGCTGGAGGGAATGGAGAGACAGGGGTGGAGGCAGTACGCGCAGATGACCGAGGTTTTCTCAGAGGAGCGGGGAGAGGTAGCAATAGCCGCAGCAGGAACTGGAATTGAGGATTTTCCTCCTCTAAATATCACACTCATGTTTAATTGCTAATTAGAAGGAATAAATAGAGGTGGAAGATTTGGAACTATGGAAAAAGGAGAAGCAGGTCAAGAGGCTCTAGAGTAGTCGTGGCGAACCTTTGGCACGCATGCCACAATGGGTTATTTGTATCATTGAAAACTCTAAAAGGTTTGCCATCAGCAATCTAGAGCATGGCTGACAGTTGCATTAGTTATATACTGTTTGTTGACAAATTCCGCTAAATTTAGGATCATAAAATGGCAAACGTTTACATCCCAGTTTCTGTGGGTCGGAAACCAGGGCTTAGTTTAACAGGTTCCGTTCTGCTCAAAGTATTTCATGAGATTACAGCCAGCCTACCTACTTGGTCTGTGGTCTCCTTTCCAGACACCACTCATGGGAGGGTCTGATGCCCAGTTTGCTGTCAGAAATTCAGATCTTTCTCTGGGTGTTGGGCTGAGGGCAGAGATTTCCTCACCAGAGATTTCATCTCCCTTAGGACACAAACCTCACAGAGTGGTAACTGGCTCCTCTCAGAGTAAGGGGCGGGTAGTGAGAGACCTAGGGGGCATCCAAGACCCAAGTCACAATCTTGTAACCTAACATTGGAAGTGACCTCCTGTCTTTTAGTGTATTTGATTGAGAAGGAATAAGTCACTATTCCCAGTTGTCCTTCAAGAGGAGAGGGCTGCAGCAGTGTATGAGTAACCAAGAAGCGGGGACCTTGGGAACCGCAGCACTGGTGCCTAGCACAGTGAGGTCAACTTTCAGAAGAGGAGTCCTCTGCTATTAGGAAGGGAGAGGAAAGGTTGGTTCTGGATGAGAGTCGTGTTGTATAATTACACTGGAACAGGAATGAATACTTTCAGACAGCTTCCGTTTTCTGTGTAACCTAAGTTCTTCTGAGAGTGGAGACAAAATCAGAGGGATTGGGGTTTGATAGTGCAGACAAAGATAATGGTGTGAAAATAGTAGAGAAATTTTGAAGATGTAGTAAGAGAAAGAGGTGAGTTGGCAAGCAGGGCTGACCAGGAGTGCCGTGAGCCTGCTGAAGTAGGTGGCTACTTCCTGATGGTTATGTGCTTTCCTTATGGAGAAGAGGAAAACATGAAAAATAGCTACAGCTGATACCAAAATTCTTATAACCCTAAATAGCTGCCAGTTTCAGAGTCTAGCGACCTGTCACACAGAAAGTTTCATGTGCTCTAGAGCCCACAGAGATCAGGTTAGCACAGAATAGGCCAGGCTACTAAATTCCATGCCGTAAAGAGTTTTTTTTTTTAAATTTAAAGATAATAAACAAATCAAAATGATTCAGAATTTCAAAACAAGATGATAGGAAATTAACAATGGTTGTTATATTGCATGTTGTTATCTTCAAAGTAGTTGCTCAGATGACCAGCTATGCGCATGTAAGATTGATCAAACAATATAAACACTGTTGCTTGCAACGAACTAATAGAAATTAGTGGTGCAATTATTTTAGCTATGTTGTGTACGTGTGTATGTACACATATATATTCCTTCTCTCTTTTCTCCTTTCCCCCATCCCAGTTGCTCTTTCCTTTTGAGCATTTTCTTTCCCTTTTACAATATCTATTCTACCTTTCGGATCTTATTTACTTTTTCAATTTCTTACACTAGGAAGACAATACAATGTTTACATGTGTGAGTCTGATTTATTTCACTTAAGAGTATGGTTTCTAGTTGCATCCATTTACCTATAAAACCCTCGAGTTTTTCTTTCTCTATAGCTGAGTGATACTCCATTGTATAAAAGTACCACATTTTTTTTTTTTAATCAGTGCGGAGATTTCTCAAAAAACTAGAATTACAGGTCTCATTCGACCCAGCTATTCCCCTTTTGGGTCTCTTCCCAGAAGAATTAAAAACATCATACCATAGCAATATATTGCACCCATGTTTATAGCAGCACCATTTGTAATAGCTACATCTTGGAAACAGCCCTAAAGCTTTTGCTTTAGCTGCTTTCCTTGGAATTCACGTTTGCGAGTAGAATCAAATCCATCAATCACAGAATAGCACTAGAAGTTTCCTTCTGATGATATTAGGAAGATTATCTTACAGAAAATTCTCCCAGTGTGCTTTTGAGAAACAGGTCCACATGTTTCTTCTCTTTTCTGAATAAAGCCTAATTTTAAAACTTCACTTTGGTACTTCATTTCCTGTACACAGAATTCTTCCTTATCTCCCAAAGAAGGAGCGAGTCTCCCAGACAAGAGGCCTGGCTGGTCCTAGCCGGGAGATTCTGCCGTCTTTCTGTTCTGTTGTTTCAGGTGAGCTCATCATGGCCTCTGCTGCCGGGACAACCTGTGCCCGCCGATGCAGAGGGCAGGGCTGGACAGACACCTCACGTGTACAGTTCTGTCTCCCACCTCTGTTGGACGGAAAGGGTGAAGTCAGTTAAGCACCATAGCCCGATGTCACTCAGTCTTACCTATTCAAGGAGCATCTAAGATCAGAACACTTAATGGCATTCTAAGGGAAAAAAGGGATACAATTTTGCTATTCTGGAGACAGCTTAACACCAAGGCACGTGTGTGAAGAAAACAGGCAGCGGCGTTGCTTGATAGTTGCTATTTTCTCAGGTTCTGAAGAACAAAAAACAAACAAGTTCAAGATTAACCAGTAAGACGGTTGACATATTGGTCGCAATGGGCTAGAACATAAAGGCCAGAGGGGCTGCCAGTGTGGAGAGAGCGGCTGTGTTGCTGGGGAAAGGCTGACTGGTCACTGAGCTACGGGGCAAACAGCAAGGCCCTAAAAATGAAGTTTGAATCCATGATCTCTGTGTGTTTTACGGGGTGTTATCGTGGGGTTATCTGCCACATCACTGGCTGCTATGCCTGCCATGACGTACCAGGAGAATCCTTTCCAGATTCCTGTGTCTTATCAACATTTAATCCTCAGTCCTTCTGCAGAGCAGATACTCCTACCTGGGTCTTCTAAGGGAACCGAAGCAGCTAAAACAGGCCTGGATAATCTCTAGCAGAAATGACAACGGACAAGGAACATCCGTTCTGACACAAGACTGCTCTTCAAACACGTCCCTTTCAAACATTTTTGCCTTACTGTACAAGGAAAAGAGTTCGCTGTGAAAAACTCAGAAGGCACATTTATCTGTGAATCCATTCATTCAGTGAAAACAGAGCTTTGGTGGCTTCGGTGGTGATGTGGGGATTGTGGTAATGAATGAAAGCCCCTGCTCTAGGGGACCCTCCTTCCTCGTGAGGGAGACTGCTAAGTAAAAGACATAATTAATTAATGAAGAAAAGTGAGCAGGGCCATGAGCTAGAGAGCAACGGCTGGGTGGGGTGGGGCACAGCAGATGCACTCCTCAGACAGTGCCGTGTAGGCTGGGATCTCAGGGAAGTCAGGGGAGAGTGTACTTCGTATGCCAGGCTGGCCTCAAGCTCGCAACGATCCTCCTGCCTCAGCCTTGCGAGTGCTGGGATTACAGGCATGCGCCACCAGGCCTGGCAAATGCACAATATTTGATCCCCATTTTTAAAAGATCAGTCTGGCTCCTCTATAAAGCATGAATAAGGATTCTAAGGAAGTATGAAAAATAAAATTAAATCTATGAACATATTTCCAAAACTGTATTCTAAGGTAGGTATGGTTTGTGTGGCCTTTAAACCTCTATGTGATGAGGATATAACTGTGTCATTAAAAGTCACTTGATGTACTTTTAAAATAAGTTTATGAAAATCTTGTCTGTATTTTACTTCAATTTATTTTACTGTTCCCATTTTGTCATTTGCTTCCATTTCTGCCTGTTTTGACCCTGGCAACGATAGTTATGTTTTTATTTAATCTTTGACTATATTTTTGACCTCATAAGAAGCAATTCCTGATGTGAAATGGGACCACAAGATCAAGAGATAGAGGCCTGCATTGTTCTGTTGTCAACTTGATGAAGTTGGGGACTATGTTTCCCAGAATTCCTTTCCCAGCAGCTGAGAGATAGAGCTGGCAAAGGGAGAAACCTGTGCAAGCTTTGAGCACGAAAGTGAGGCAGTGACTTCCTTTACTTTGCGCAGGCCTTTCTTGTCAGAATAGGGCAGGTTCCATGTTGCCCTGACTCTTTTCCAAAGACCTTGCTCCTGATGGTGGGCCCTGCTGATGGACAGTGGCCCCAAACATGTCACCATGTGCCTAGGTGTAGACCATCAGAGGCAATGACTTCCTGAGACTTCTTGTGAATCCCCTTTGGGAAATTGAACATCTGAGTCCACATCAGTAGCTCAGATTCTTCCTGCACTGGTTATCTACCCATTCCGGTGACAGAAGTTAGGTTAATGATTTCTGATTCTCTCAAACTTCCCCTCCTTTGGATTTCCACTTCCCCAGCTTTCCTCACAACTCTGTAAAATCTATTAATATAACATCTCCTTTATTCCGGAGCTTTCAGAGCAGCTCCACTTTCCTGTCTAGCACAAGATGAGTATTTTGACGGTTCTCGTTACATGTTGCCAGATTGCTTTCCTGAAAACTCGTACCCATTTCAACACCCACCAGAAGTTTATGAAAATACTCATCATTATCTTTTTGACAATTCTGATATTTTAAATCACTTTCAGTTTTACAGGGGAATGTCAGTATCTAGTTTTATATCTTTTTGATTACTGGTGAAATTGAACTATCTTTTTTGTGACTTTTTGATGACTTTATCTTTTCTTTGGGGAACAGTTACCATACTGAAGAAAATCCTTCAAAAATATGAGAAAAACTTTGTAACAACCTTATTCATATTTTCTCTTTTTCCCGGTTTTTTTTTTTTTCACTTGATGCTCCCTACGTAAATTCTTTCACAGGATAAGGTTGTTGTTGAGTTTTTCTATTACTTTTGTTGAGTCACAATCAAATATGATGAATTCATAAATCAGTAGATAGAAGGTTAATAAGTTACGGCTTTTAGATTGGAAAACAAAGCAAAGCAAAGCAGCTGGACCTAAGGAAAATGGTGCAATATGTGAATTAATACGATTTATTACCTTTGGAGATTTAGGTACAGACTCAATGAGCACAATACCAATGCGAAAATGAGTAAATTTTACAAATACCAATGTCTTTTTCATTTTATTCAAGAATTAAGTTCCCAGGGGAGAGTTTTAAATTGACCCACGTTCTGCCAGGGGCTAGTCTTCTAGTTCCATCTGGTTGCTGAGTAAAAGGTCCTCATAGAAAGAGACTACCAGTCTCCTTCTTGTTCATAGTCAGACAAAGGCACCTACATTTATCATTTAGCAAGAGTATTTCCAATTCAGCAAAAATAGTTTCCTGAAGGAAACCTGGGTGCTTGCAAGCATCCACAGGCAGAATACAACAGTCTCTGTTGAATTATCTCTGACATTGAATATAGACAGAGTGAATATGTTTAAAAAAATTTTTTTGTGAATACATTTTTAAATACCTGATTTTTTTTAACTACAAGTATCTTATGAACTGTCATTCATAAACTTGTCTAAGAAGTATACAAAATAAATGAATTTCCCTTTTAAACTTATCTGAGTTTTATAGTTTTGCAACAACCGGGAAATCAAACTTCTTTTTGGGAATATTTTGCACGTGTTTATCACAATAGGAAACGTTATTGTCAGAAAACTAAATAATCCTCATATAGTAATTTCTAATATGTGGGATTTCTATGAGGAATATTCCCTAAAAGAATGCTTTATTAAAATATATAAAGGTTTGTCAGCTCTGGAAAACCATGTCCATAACTTTTAGCACCGTTTCTATGTAACTTCTCTTTCTCATACATCTCTTGTTCCACAGCTACAGTGTGAGCATATATTATCAAGCAACTGCAGAGCTGACTTTTTCCCACTTGCTATTATGGCAATTACTCTCGAGTGAGCATACACAGTAAGACCTGACGTTCTGAACTGTTGGCTGAAAGCCAGTACTTGCCTGGCGGGTAGGTAGGCACGGTAAATAGAAAAGCCGCTCTGAAAGGAAATCCAAACCTGAACTGATAAGCCATTTGGTATTTTAAAAGCGAAGAGTATGAAAATGCCGCTGTGACGTGAGGGAGTAGAATTGAATCTAAAGAGCTTTAAGGATACAAACAGCTTCTCGCGCATTTGTCCTCTCTCTGGGTCTCTCGGTTTTGAGTCTCCATTTTTCTGTGCGTCTCCATCTTCTCCCATCTCCTTCTCTACCCCAACCTTTGCTGCTTCTCTACACAGCGGTTTTCTCTGCATGGCCTGTTCTGGCTTCTCTTCCCACTAGTTGTCTGCTAAGATCCACTTCCTCTTTATCCATAGTATGTTTTAGCTAGGCCTGTGACTACTCAGTTCAAGAAAATATTTTTACACTTGGTATAGCCAGCTGTGGGTTTGTGACTCTTTTTTGACCAAGGAGACCTGAGCTGAAATATTAAGTGGGACTTTCCTTAAAAGCAATGCGCACTTTCCATTTGTATTTCTTGCTGGCCATAAAGTGCAGGAGATAGTTTGAACTGGAGAAGCAACCCTGCGCCCGGAGAGGAAGTGTTGGGTATGATGGACAAGCGACCTACAGGCTTGAACCTACCTTCAGGCTCTGGCACGGGAAGAAACTTCCATCGATTCTATTCTGAGGTCTCTGTCACAGCGGCTTTCACAGCATTCTAGATAAAATATACCCTTCAAGGTTTGAACCATTAGGAGAGTGGGTGAGAGCGCTGTTCTTTCTCATAGCTGTTCTCAGCTCTTAGAACAGCTCTTATGAAGTACTCAGAAAATACTGACTGAGTGTTGCCATAGGGTGAATCATGGCACCTCAAAACCTGTGTGTTGAATTCCTAATCTTCAGTGCCTCACAATGCGACTGTGTTAGGAGTTAGTATCTTCACTGTTAAATCAGGTCATTAGGGTGGGTTCTAATCTAGTATGACTAATGTCCTTACAAGGATAGGACATTTAGACACAAAGAGGCACAGAGGATGCCAGGAGATAAGAAAAAGACAGCCATCGATAAGCCCGGAAGAGAAGAAGCGTCAGTGGAAACCAGCCCTTCTGACACCTTAGCTTGAGACTTCTGGCCTCTGTGACTGTAAGTAAGTACATTTCTATAGTTTAGCTGCCCAGTCTGTAAAATTTTATTAGAGTAGCACCATGAAACAGATTCAAATGTATAAATGACAGGGAGGTACTTAAGAAGGTTGTTCTCTTTTTAATAAAAGAATCTCTAGTCAATTAATCAAGGTTAAAAATAGGCGGGTAGGAATTTTTTTGATGGTGAACATCAACATGTGCTGGCATCACTTATATGTAGAGACAAGAGGCAAAATTCAATAGTTTCCAATGCGCTGATGACTTCCGTCACTATGGGGTCCATAACTGATTAGAAATCTACCCACTGATGAGAAATTCAGGGGAGGCATTTATACTTGAAGTTATTGTTCAGGTGACAGTTAAACATGGATGTGCTTGGACCAGAAAAAAAGTTACTTAGCGTTTTCTTTAAAGTTTTGGAGCTAACATCCATAACTGTATCTTTTTAGGAGGATAAACTCTTAAAAATTGCATATTTTAGTTAAGAATTTCCATGTAAGGTAGCAAAACATCTACTTGAGCCAGGCCACAGAGGAAAAGGCCTATAATTTGTTGGAAAGCTGTGGGGACTCTCTCGGAATTCATGGGCAGGAAGGTGGGCCTCAGGTGTGGGGGTGCCACTCCCAGGTACTAGACCACTGTCGGGACGTGGGCCGCCGCTCATGCTGTGTGTGGGGGCTTCTCGTGATTCTCTTTGTCTCTCATCTCTGACCCTTTATGCCTTGGCTGCCTTCCCCTCCCCCCATCCACCTGCCTGCTCACTAGTCTCTGAGCCAGAGACTCATGTGAGTTGGCAGGCGTCTTATGTACATGGAGCAGACAGACTATCTAACTGTAGGAGCTCAGAGTCATTTATCAGAGGCTCAGTTGTTGTCGGGCTCATATCAGAAAAGTCTGTTGTTATATTGACTTTTAGAAGTCCACATGGGGGCTGGGGATGTAGCTCAGTGGAATAAGCGCTTGCCTAGTAAGTGCAGGGTCCTGAGTTCGATCCCCAGTACCGCAAAAAAAAAAAAAAAAAAAAAAGAAGTCCACATGAATGTGCATATTCCCATTCTGAATACTTTTCTTAATATAAAAAGCCATGTATCTAATTAGAGCATAATTTCATAGGGGAAGTGGTGATACATGGATTCAAATTGATACAGTAATTTGTGCTTTTCTCTTTATGGTCACATAGGCTCTCTACGATCACATAAAGCTAAATATGAGGCTTAGGGTGTCTGCTAGGCAGCTGTGCTTATGAGGTAAACCTTTGTTTACTGTCACTAAAATCATATGGGCCACTGTGATTGGAAAATAAGCAGAATTGACAACGCACATGTCTGTCTTCAAATTCTGAATGCAACCTGTTGATAAGGAGAATGCTTTGTAGAAGCATTTCCCACTCGTAGGTCTGTATTGCCCTTGCTGAAAAAACCTGATAATACTTTTTTTTTTTTTTTTTTCCGGGACCGGGGATCGAACTCAGGGCCCTAGTGCTCAGCGGCAAGCACTTAGCCCACTGAGCTGTACCTCCAGCCCCCCTGATAATACATTGATGCTTTCAAGATTCCACTAAATTGTTTTTTGTAGCCTCTCCACATTTGTAGCATTTTTTTTAACTGAGCTTGATTGTTGGGCATTATAAAAATGGATTATTGTTTGGCAGTTTATAGCTCCTTTTCTTTGCAAATTAGGAGAGTATAGCTTTGAAGCTGGTTAATCCCTAGACAAAATGGGGCTGCAGAGAAGGAAACTTAGCCCCGGACACAGAGCTCTCTCCCTACACGTTACAGGGCAGAGGGAGTGGGAAGCTCTCATTCACAGAAACTGGTGAAGAGCGAGCCCACAGCGCTAGGAGGAGGTGCAGCTCAGACTCAGACCATTCACACAAAACTACCAACAAGCCTATAGGACATGTCCCTTGCAGCCTGCAAATAACAGAAATCCCCTCCCACACTGGCTGGAGCAACAAATGAATTAGCTTGTATAACTAGAAAGTTCCAGGTTGATTTTAGCTGTAGTTTATGTGGAGACCCACATGACATAACCATAACGCAGGTCCGTGCGTCTCTTGGATTGGCTGTATTTCCTAGGCTATGTTAAATTTGTTCTAACACAGATCCTGCCCTTGGTACTGTGAGGCCATTGCCTGTGCTATGTATAGATCTAAGCCAAAGGGCTCTTCTGCTGGACAGCACACTCTGCAGAACTTCTCCCCTAGCTCTCACCCAGCCATGCCCCTCTACGGGGCCCAACGGAACATGCTTCCCGCAATCTCCTTACACCCTCTAGACCACGCTGTGGACCACAGCCCCAAGAGCCACCACCCCAATCTCCAACCTAGTCCTTGGACCTGTGTGGGCCTTTTGCTTGAGCCTATCCTCTTGAGGTAAACCTAACAGCCAATTTGCATCTTTGAGTCCAAGGATGAGCTGTTTGCAGAGGGTGCGGATGAAATCTGGATGCGCACGCTGGGACATGTGCGTCCATGTCTTATGAATCTTCTTGTGTACAGAATTGTGGGAAGACTGAGAAGAGGAGGTGGACCAAAGCCTGTGTTACCTTTTCACCAGCTGTGCTGAATTGCAGATACCAGAGGATTTGAACCTGCTTTTTGTGGTCAATATAAAATATTCAACCTGGTAGGAGAGAAGAACAATTTTTATTCAACATTGCCCCGGTTTTTATGCTTTTTCACAAAGTTTGACATATGGTTCTATATTTAGAACAGAAGCCTTCATTTGTTCTCTGCCCTGTGATCTGCAAATATGGAGTTAAGCCTACTTTAGTCCTAGTTGCTCACATTCATGAACCAAAGAAGGGTGAGCAACTATCATAGGACTTCCAGGAAAAGTCCTAATAGTTCTTCTGACAGGGAAATTAAAAGTCACATTCCCACCTCAGAGCCAAACCCTGCGAGACTGAGAGACACTGAAGCCCAACTTCCATAGCCTCCAGTCAGGACAGGAGATGCAGCTGCCTACTTAGACTAAATGGAGGTTGGCATAGATCCCAAGCAAAAATTGGGAGTGCTGCTGGAGGAATGAAATTTTAAGATAGGGGGCCAGGCATGGTACTGGAAAATTTTGCATGGAAATTGGTTCTAGACTATTTGATGCCTTGTTTTATGGAATAGCCTGGAAGGACCTGGTTGATCCTAACAGGAGCAGATCACTATTAGGTAATGAAGCTGGGACTACAGACAGGGAGACTGAGGCAGACAGAGTAGCCATAAGCAAGCCAAATGGGGTTTTTTTTTTTTTTTGGCGGTACTGGGGATCGAACTCAGGACCCTGCGCTTGCTAGGCAAGCGCTTATTCCACTGAGCTATATCCCCAGCCCTCAAATGGGGGGACAGGAGAGAGGAGAAAAAGCACTGCACCTCAGGAATGTCCAGGCAACCGAGACAAGCCAGACAGTCCAGTTTTGGCAGAAGTAGCCATTCAGGGGAACAGGTCACGGGTCCAGGTTTGGTATATGAGTTAATTCTTTTATTATTTTAAAGAGAATAAAAATTTCTTAAATATTAAAAATGATACAGAATTTCAAAACAAGATGATAAGAAATTAACAATGATTATCATATTGCATATTATCTTCAGAGTGGTTGTTCAGTTGACCGTGTACGGGCATGCAAAATTGATCAAACAATATGCGCACTAACTTTTCCTTTCAGTGAACTAATAGAAATTAATAGTGTGATTATCTTAGCTGTCTTCTGTCTACATATACATATATTTTTCCCTTCTTACTTTCTTTCCTCCTGTCCCTTATCCCAGTTGTTCTTTCCTTTTGAGCAGTTTCCCTTTCACAGCATCTATTGTTGATGACTTAATTCTGAAAAGGTCGCATATAGACTGAGGAACTTACGATTGGACAGAACCGTGTGTGAGCAGAGGTGTTCATGAAAAAGAGAAAGACAGAGTGGAGAGGGCAATGGAAAGAAAATGGACCTTGGCTTTCCTGCTCCACAAAGTAGACTCTGGAGAAGAGCTGGCCTCCCCACCGCGATGTTTGCAGTGTTACGATCATTATGACCAGAAGAGAGTTCACAAACTTGGCGAAAAGCATCTGATCAGAAAGTTAGTGTTGTTATGATTCCCAAGTCATGCTCATGTTTGTTCAGGCAGAACTTGTGAAATTCTAAGCCCTTTGGAAACACGTAACTTTTATTGATAGTCAAAAGCACTTAACTTCACCGTGATACAGGTGGGGACTAAGACACAACTTGACGTCAGCCACGAGCAGCGGGACTTACTGACCCCTCTCCTGCTGCTGTCTCTTTCACTTACTTCACTTTGCCCCGGTTTTCTAGGGTGGTGCTTACACTGAGGCTCAGTTTTCTGGCTATAACTTTTAAATTCTTGCATGAAATAAAATTATAGCGCCTTGTATAGTACTCATCAAATATTGGACTTAATTGGAAGAAAATAAAATAGAACACCAATTTCCTAATCCATTTATTTTGATTTGTAGAAAAATATCTGGGAAGAGCTCATCCACTGTCTTCTTGATAGGGGAGGATTGTGAGGTTACCCAACTCATGAGGACATTTCAAACATGACATGGACTAAGTGATGGAAAAATGGGGAATACCCAGAACACCTGAAAATTACTGCTTTCTCCTGTGCCTATGTGCAAAGGAAGCTGTTGGTAAGTACTAGAGAAAGTCCTTTGCTTCAGGGCTGGAGGTCCACCACTGAGCTACATTCCTGGCTCATGAATTTTCCTTTCTATCAATAACTTGGAAACATTCACAGTTTTTTTCTGAAAATAGAAAACATTCTATTGGGAAAAAAAGTATACTTCTGAGGAACGCTCAAGAGTCAGATCTCCACGCTTTTCCATTTGTCCTTGAAAATAAGTATTAATAAAAAGATTGAAAGGTGCGGTGATTCTGAAACATTGCTACAAACCAAGACGGACAGAAAGGGCTTTAAAACAGAGGCTATAAGTTAAGAGTGAGGAATAGCAAGAATCCCACGGGGTGCACAGAGAGAATGATCCCCCTTGGCCTCTTGGCATCAGAAAAAAAATCCATTTCATTTTATTGAAGTAGAAATTTCAAAAATGTAGTCAAGAGTAGCATGAAAATCACCAGCTTATTCAATGCTTCAATATGAAAATATAATGACCCTCCCAAATGGTGAGTAAGGAGAGGAACCCATCCCTCCTTCCATACTGTGATTAGTATAATAGGAACACTGAGAATCCTAGCCTGGATTTTGCTTCTTGACACTCTGGCTTTGTATTAATTATTTCTCACACTATATCAACACCAGACACATCAGCTTGTGAGATTTGGAAAGCCATTAATAGCTTGATCCTAGGCAATGTTTAAAACTTGTGCTCCTACAGATTACACTGAAAAAGATCAGATTAGACCTCCCTGAGTTTGCGTTCTCAAAGTTACACATTTTTGCCAGCAAGAAATGTTCAGTAATGTCAGCAAAATGGCTTGTAAGGTGTGGAAATCATGGAATGATGGTAGGCTGAAGGGTCCCGGATGGGTCAAGGGAAAACCTCACTTTCATCATTTGATAGTTGGGGAAACTGAGGCCCAGGTTGTTAAAGATCTCATAGCTGGTAGCAGCAGCCCCAGGTTTAGATAATTGAGTGGTACAGAGATATCATCTCATCAAAAGACTTTCTTTTATGATTCTCCTTCTAACTTTCAGTTCTGTCCCTGTCAACAGACTGACTTTCTTTCTTTTTAATTGTTTTTGAAGAGAATAAAAAATTTAAAAAGCATTAAAAATGATACAGAATTTCAAAATAAGATAATAGGAATTCAACAATGGTTGTTATATTGCATATTGTTATCTTCAAAGTAGTTGTTCAGATTACCAGGTATAAGCATACAAAATTAGTAAAAAAATTTTAAAAAGCATTTTATTTTAATAAACCAATAGAAATTAGTAGCACAATTATCTTAGCTATATTGTGTATATACATATATATTTTTCCCTTCCTTCTTTCTTTCTTTTCTCCTTTCCCTTATCCCAGTTCTTCTTTCTTTTTGAGCAATTTCCTTCCCTTTCTCAATATCTATTGTGTATTTTGGATTTTATTTACTCTCAGTTTCTTATATTAGGGAGACAAAATGATGTCTGCACATACAGATCTGATTTATTTCACTCATGAGAACATACTGACTTTCCCACTAACACTTAGAGTAGGACAGTAGCTGAAGCTGGTCTGGGAGTTACATTTTGACAAAATAATGTGTAACTGTAGAAGATATCTTTCTTATATAGCAAGGCTTTCCTGAAAGATTCAAGAGGATTTCTCATTTCTAATTGGCCAAAGTGGGTTATCTGTCCTTTCTAAGACAAATACCCATAAATCTTTTCTAAGACAAATACACTCAAAGGGAGAGCACTACATGCCCTCTCCTAAACTGGCTGTGAACTGAAATTAGTCTGCGAATTGAAGTTAGAACACATTTATTAAATTTATATGAACTGGGGCTGGGGATATAGCTCAGTGGAATAAGCGCTTGCCTAGCAAGCGCAGGGTCCTGAGTTCGATCCCCAGTACCGCAAAAAAAAAAAAAAAAAATTTATATGAACCTTACTACATAAGTCAGCTGATTATTTTGCAAATCAATTTCTTAATAATTACTATTTAATACCAAAGGTTCATTTTCTTCTTTCTTTTGTACCGTAGTAATCAATAATCATCCACAGAACAAAGATTTTCCACTGAATTGCTGCCACTGAAATACATAAATATCCCCACTGATGCATGGGCTTTTCTTCTTAAGTGTTCATTATATCTCAAAATGTTGTTGAATGTATTATTTTCTTCTACTGGTTGATTCATTCTATGATCATGATTATATTCTCTACTAGTAGGAGGTCTTTTTGTTTCTTTAATTACCCCCTCTTTTAATAGTTCCTTGTACCAGAGCCATATTATTACGGTTGTAACTGCAGAGAGTTGTTGGTTGCTTTGTGTCTCATAACTTGCTGTAGCTACTGACATGAATATTACTTATATTATGGTTTGTGTCTGGATGTGTCCCCCCAAAGACTCACGCAGTCATGGGGCGGGCTTCTAGAGTTGATGATTGATTCATGACCCAGTGTTGGAATTATGGGTGTGAGTGCTACATGCTAGGTCATGTAGTTTGCATACAATGTAAGGGAGGGAAAGAGTCTTGCTCTCTGCCACTCCTCCCTTTTTGCTCTTGTTGCTTTTGCTGTTTTCTGCTGCCATAGCCAGCTGCCCTCTGCCATGTGCCACTCTGCCTTGGAGCCAACCAAGTATGGGTTGAAAGCTCCACAAACTCTGAGCTAAATAAACTTTCCCTTTTTGGGTGGCAGGTATTTTGTTTCAGCAATGAGAAAAGTAATGAAGACAGAATTTGGTATCAGAGGAATGGGGTCATTGCTGTGACTGTACCTGACCATGTGGTTCAAGAGCCTTTGGAAATGGCTTGTGGAAACTGTTTGGAAAGGTTCAGAGATGTCACCTGAAAGAGTAGAGCTGGAACACCTTTGGCTGTTCTCTATGGGAGATTCTGGTCAGAGCTCAGAAGAGCAGAAGGCTGATAGATATCCTGCCAGTAAAGACCAGGCTTGGGAGGTTTCTGCTGAGAAAGACTGCACTGGTTGTTGGACTTACAGATGATGTGTGTTACGGCTTAGCAGAAAGCTTGTCTGCATTTTGTTCATATGCAGAGACTTTGCCTGATGCTGAGATCAAAGGCAGCAGACTAATCTGGCAGAAGAAATTTCAAGGCAGTTGAACACTGAGGCAGTGGCGTGGCTATTGTTGGGCACTTTTAGCCAGATTTATGTTGAGAATAAAGCGAAGAGCCCAGCAGGATGATTTAAAATGTTGTGAGTTTGGCCAGAAAGGAAGCTCCAGTAAAGCTCTGGACTGCAAAGATAAGGCTGAGGAGATCTCCATCGCTGAGAAGGGACAGGAGAATAGAAAAGATGGCCTGAGGGCATCACAAGAACCGCAAATCTCCACCCTTTGCAGCCTCAAAACTGCAAAGATGAAAGCTTTGCTTTGCTGGGTTCCAGAATGGAGGTAGCATAGAGAATTTGTTCCTCAGAATTGGATTCAGAGTGCCCAGCGATCCAGGTACTTGACCCCTATGGCCAAGAGAGAGAAAAGTTTGGCTACTAGTCCAGGTGGCAGCAGCCCTTGGCATCATCCACATGGCACTTGATTTAGGCACATGGAGAATGCAAGAGTTCTGAGATTAAGAAGGCTTCCACCTCTATTTCAGAAGGCCTGGGAGACCAGGCAGTGTGTGCTTGAGAGGGCAGTGTGTGAAGCTATGAGTGAGAAGCCAGAGGTTCAGTGGAGACCTCAGAAGTTTGGAAACACCAGGAATGTGGATTGTCTAAGGAAAGTTGCAAGGAGGGAGCAAAGTGGGCCTGAGAGAAGTCGTGGGAACTATAACCACCAGAAATGCCATAGGGGTGGAGTTGCACAAGGCCTTTGGGGCTCACAACACAGATTGCTTGGGATATTCCACATGAAACTACAGAACTTAATGTCTTTCCTGCTGGATTTTCGACTTGCTTTGGTCCCAATGCTTTGTCTTCCCCTGTTTGTACCTTTGGGAGTGTAGGTTACCTTGTGCCATTGAATGTTGAAAATGTTTGTTTTCATTTGTACAGGGGCTCACAGCTAAGAGTTTGCCTATATCTCAGAGGAGACTTGGGACTTGGACTTTTCAGCAATGCTGAAACTGTTAGGACTTTGGCAACTCTCAGAGATGGACTAAAATGTCTTTTGTGGAAAGGGATGTATGTGAGTCTTTAGGGGATCAGGGGCAGAGTGTTACGGTTTTTGTCTGAATGTGTCCCCCCAAAGACTCACGCAGTCATGGGGCGGGCTTCTACAGTTCATGATTGATTCATGCTCCAATGTTGGAGTTACGGGTGTGAGTGCTACGCTCACCCTGGGGCGGGTAGTTTACATACAGTGTAAGGGAGGGAAAGAGCCTTGCTCTCTGCCACTCCTCCCTTCTTGCTCTTGTTGGCTTTGCTGTTTTCTGCCACTGTGTACAGTCACCCTGTGCCGTGTTCCATTCTGCCTTGGAGCCAGCCAAGTATGGACTGAAACCTCCACAAACTCTGAGCTCAATAAACCTTTAGTTCCTTAATTTTGGGTGTCAGGTATTTTGTCTCAGAAACTAGAGAAAAGTAACCAAGATAACTTATATCCCTGAAGGAATCTGATGTTGGTCATTATGAATTATTGTATGAACATGTAAGAGATAACCATAGAGGAATTTGATGATTATTTTTTAACCTAAATAACCAGTCCTTTCACTCACCTGAAAAACACAACAATGAACATAGGTTTTCAAGGCAGGGAGGGAAGCGCAGTTTAACTTTCCAAAGAAATATTTACTGTTACGGAGTTTTGCAATTTGTTTCTAAGTCTTAGTTTCCTTCTCTCTAATGTTAAAAAAAAAGAAAAAAAGAAAAAACCCAGTAGAGTCTCCCTATACTTTAATGTCTAGTATTTTCTGGGATTTTTTTTTTTTTTTTTTTTTTTTTGCAGCAGGGGTAGGGTAGGTTGGAGGAGGCCTGCTGAAATACAGCAAAGTATACACGCTGTGACTAGATTTTTCAGACACTAAAGGAATCTATGGAGCACTTAGATTGAAACTATCAAATGAGCTTCTGGATCAAGAAATAGGATATTGGCTGCACTCACACTGAACTATTTCTGATATGGAAAGGTGGGACTATTTCTTTAAAGCCTGAGCTAGAATTGGCATACAATAAACTGTGCATATTTGAATTATACAGACTGATGAGTTTTGATACCTGTAAAACTACTACCAGTGCCAAGATAACAAATATATCCACCAGCTAAAATTCTTCTTCATGTCTCTTTGTAATTTCTTCTTTTTTCTCCCTTTCCTATTCCTAGGCAGCCACTGGTCTGGTTTCTATTACTACAGTTGATATTTTCTAGAATTTTAAATAAACAGAGTAATATACTGTGGTGTGTAGATGTCCCTCCGAAAGCTCATGCAGTCAGGTGGGACTTTTTCAGAGATGACTGGATCTTGAGCATGCGATTGAGTCATGGTGCAATGCTAGGATTAATGGTGCTAGGATCAAGGGTGGGTGATCACTAAACCAGCCCACTGATTGGTCTGGCACTGCCCTGATGCCGGTTGCCTGGATACAGTATAAGGGATGGAAAGAGGTTTGGCTTGCTTGCTTTGCCACCTTCCCCCTGCCACAAACTGTTTCTCCTCTGTGATTCCTGTCTGCCATGCCAGCCTGCCTTGGAGCCAGCCAATTATGGACTGAAACTTCTACAAATTGTGAGCGAAATAAATTTTTGCTCCTCTACCTTTGTATGTTGGGTATTTTGTCTCAGTAATGAGAAATGTAACTAACACATATACTATGTTCTTTATCATTTGACTTCATTCATGTAACTAGAGTCTTATATCTTATGTGCAAGAACTATCGTTCCTATTTATTTGAGTATATTCCATTGTACAGTCCATCTGTGTGTCCATGCTCCTGTTGATGGGCATTTGGCTTCCCAGTTAGGATTTGTATAAACAGAGGTGCTATGAACATTGACTTTCAAGTCTTAATATAGACATATTTATACATTTTTCTCATGTATATATCCAGGAGCAGAGTTGCAGGATGATATGGTATTGGTATTTACATTGTTAAAAAAGACTATCAAAGAATTTTCCAAAGTGGCTCTACCATTTTATATTTTTTCATAGCAGTGTGTGAAATTATAGCAGCTCCCCACACTTGCCACTAGTTGGAAAGGTCGGTACTTTTAATTTTATTCATTCTAATAAATATCATCATTTGGTTTCATTTTCTATTTTCCTAAAGATTAATGGTAGTGAGTAAGTGTGCTTATGTGAGGGAACTTTAGTTTTATCTACACCGAGGTAAGAGACAAAAATTGGAATATTCTTGGACAAATTGAGAGAAGTAAAGTAGAATGAAGGAGGTGAAGGGAGAAGGATTTGTGGGAAAGGTCCATTTCATTGGCCTCTCTATTGCTGTGAATGCTTGTATGTAAAGTTACATGACATTTGATTCTTGTTATTACCTAAACTGATAACAACATGTATTGATTATTTTTTCCTGAAAGGAAAAATATGGCAAACATTATATCTTGAGTAGGATCTGAGAGTCCACATTTTGTAAAGTTAACAACATTCTATTTAAAATTAATATATAATAAATTAATATATTACAAAATATATTTATCTTTAAACAAAATGGTATAAACTTTAAAGCATCAAAAAGCATATATTTAAATAGTATAACATAGTAACCATCTCGATATTATGTTTAGTATATATCAATTTTATCAAACATCGAAAATGGTTCTCCAGGCTAAGAAATCTGAAGCTTTAATTCTGCCTTAGCGCAACAAATTAAAATGTATAAAATTATAGTCTGTTAAGAGTTCTTTTGGAGGTAGGTTGCAAGGCATCTTTAAGATGAAATTATAGAGAACCAGAGACACTTGTTTAAGCCTTTGGGACTGTGAATGTTTTGTTCTTCTACTATCTT
The DNA here is from genome assembly GCA_004027595.1 of Dinomys branickii. Classification (NCBI taxonomy): domain Eukaryota; kingdom Metazoa; phylum Chordata; class Mammalia; order Rodentia; family Dinomyidae; genus Dinomys; species Dinomys branickii. The sequence goes on along the minus strand of PVLD010001001.1, from coordinate 76,913 downwards.
CTCATAGGAAAAAAAAAAAAAAGCCGTATTGTCAATTGCAAATCTTTATGAATATTCATGTTTTTTTTGCTGTGATTATCCTTCAAAATAAAATAATCTCTGTAGGTAACATAGATCAGCAACGCAAGGGGGATGAAATACTAAAGAATCTGCACACATGGGACATGATGTCCACTGCCTTTATTTAACATTTGGTATACAATATTCGTATTGCAATGATTTGGAACTCACCATGTTTGTACATGGACAACTCTCAAATACTATTAGGAATAAATATTGGATAAAAAACCATTTCTGAAATTGGGGCATGATTACCAAGAGTTTTAGGTAATCATTTTTAATATAAACTTATGCACTCTGGGATTTTAACAGCAATGAGCAAAGTAAGCGTTTGAGCTGCATGCCACTGGGAGCGTTTGAACCAAACAAAAAGGTAGTAAACAGGAAAACCCTTCTTACCTTTAAAACCAAGCATAGATTTTTTCTTTTGACACAGTTAAGAGATTATTTCCTTCCAGGATTGCTCAGTTTCAGCCACACAGAAGTCTTTCCTAGCACAATAACTTTTTTTTGTTACTTTTAGACAAATTTAGAGGAAAATGTTGAGCTGTTCTCTCACAAAGCAGTAGCTTCTTATGCAACAAAAACCGTGTGCCCTACCTCTTAAAATCATATGATCTTGGTCTTTTTTTTTTTTTTTTTTGGCTTTGGCTATCTTGTTTAAAATTTTCTCTACAAAATAGAGCACTAGTATTTATCTACCTGAAAAGATGCATCTAAAAATGAGAAAACTACCATCTTCTTCAAGTTACATCTTGAGCAGGTTCTGAGAGTCCACATTTTGTAAAGTTAACAAAATGCTATTTAAAATTAATATATAATAAATTAATATATTACAAGATCACTAACAAAGAAGTGTTAGAGTTGAAGGAGCACTGAGGCTTCCTAAATCTAATGCTCTATTCCCAGGTGTCTGGAGTTACTCTTTCACAGTGAGGAGAAAATACTCGACACCCACAAATGAAAGGAGGAAAGGTTTATTTTGGCTTACGGTTTGTAGAAGTTTCAGTCCAGAGCTGGCTGGCTCCAAGGCAGAGCAGCATGGCAGGGGCATCTTAGAGGAGAAAAGTCCCTGGCAGTGCAGAAAGGCAGCAGGAGCAGTGAGCCACCCTTTCCCATTTATCCTATCCAGGGTACAACCCTATTGGTTGGTGCCACCAACACCCAAGGTGGAGCTTCCCATCATCCACACCAAGAACTATGTATGCTAAATCAATCAGTGGACTAATTCAGTCATCACGCCCTTAATCCAGTATCACGCACCCGTGATCCAGGCACTCCCAAAAGCCCCCTCTCTGAGCACATGAGATTTTAGGGGGAGATACAGATACAAGCCGTAATACCAAGCTTACCATTCGGTCTCTTGAGATAAGGCAAGAAGAAGCTTGGGTAATTAGTATGCTGTTTCAGCTAGCATATAGTAGTAAAGTGGTCATTTCTGATCCCTCGCTAGATTGGTTGTAGTTTCTTCATGCAAAAAATGCTCAGAGCTCTGGATGGAATGGTGGTGAACACAGGCATCCTTCCCTCTTCTCTACATTGCTTTGTTGCAGTCCCCTAAGGAGAGACGAGGGGGGCTGTGCGCTAGTCCATGCAGCTGCAGGTTATTATTCTGAGTCCAAAGCTAAAGAATATAAACACATAGGCAACCAAGCTTCTCAAAAGGCAATTGAGAAGCTACAGGCTGGCTGGTGCTTGGTGACAGATGTAACAACTGTAGCTCTGGTGGAACTTGAGGATTCTCCAGGAATGGGATCTAATCTAAACCTCCCAGGGGAAATTGAGTGCAATGCCAGCATAATGGATGGAAAATCCTGAAATTTTGGAGCAGCTCGAGCACTTAGTGGGATCAAGAACCCAGTCTCAGTTGCAGACAGACTCTTGTGTGAAGGACAGAAGGGCACACTCTCAGCTGGCAGAATTCCTCCCTGGATTCAGTTTGGCTGCATGTAAAAGAAACAAGAGGAAACTACAGCTGGCTGAACGGGTGGAAACAGATTTTATTCAACTGAAGAAAAGAAGACAGTGAAGTAAAAAGGGTCTCATTAGGTAGTTCAGGCTGGTCTTGAACTCATTTTGTAGCACAAGCTGGCCTTGAGCTCAAAATGATCCTGCCTCAGCCTCTCAAATGCTGGAATTACAGGCATGTGCCACCATGCTGGGCTATGCTTCCTATCATAGATACATACCGTTTATCTGTGTGTAACTGCATAATAAATCACCTGTCACAATAATAGATATTTTCTCTTGTCTCACATGAGATAAATAATTTGGTCCAAATTTTTAAATTTTTCTGCTATAGAAGAATAGGAATGTAGGAGACAATTGAACAAATTAATAAGTAGAACTATTTCTTGGGTTTCTGTATCTTATAGCATCTTTGAGTTAACAAATTTAGGACTTTAGCTTTTTAGGAAAATTATGATAAAGTTTGCATTCACTGAACAATTTACACCCATGTAACTCAAAGACTTGTCAAGACATAGAGCATTTCTAGTTTTTTTGTGTTTCCTTCTAGTCAACACCCAACTTCTATTTTATCACCATAGATGTTTTGTATTGCTCTAAATTGTGAGTGGAATCACACAGATTGTTTACCTTTCGCAAAATGTTTTTGAAACACTGTATCACATTGGTTCTTCCTATTACTTTTTTCCCTTTGTTTTTATTATAGCATGTTTGCTTAATTTATACAAGCAGCAAATAAGCTGGGTCTTGTTTTGATCCAAACTGATGTCTTAAAGGTTGTACACAGTATTTGTTTAAAAGAACGTATAAAAATAGCTTTTCAGAAGCTTCTATAAGAAAAAAAAGACCAAAGTTTAACTCCACAACTTTCCTCCTGGCTAGAGGTGAAAGCTACTGCTACAGTTTTAAATAGATTCTTTGTTGTTTATACATCCAGGAAAATCTAAAAAAATTAAAGACGCGTGCGTATAAACGATGACATAGCAGAACACGAGCATTAACTGCAAACAGTAAAGAAATGAAAGTTAGAAATACCATCAAATATACAAAAGTTCTACAACCAATCCTTCAAACACATTCCACAAGCAGTATTTAAAAACCATCTTTTTGTTCTTTACAGGCAAGGTCTAGATTTCTAAAACCAAACTTGAAAAAGAAATCCACCAGAAGGAATCATTTCCCTGCAACAGCTCTTTCTTGTATCCCTAAGCAAGTGTTCTGAGATTTTAAAAGATGCTTTTATTTTGAAATGATACTGGACATTTCAAGTCATTTTTTACTGCCTCCGAAACGATCTTTCAGAGAGACTAGAAAAAGTTATAATAGGGGCTGGAGGTACAGCTCAGTGGGCTAAGTGCTTGCCGCTGAGCACTAGGGCCCTGAGTTCGATCCCCGGTCCCGGAAAAAAAAAAAAAAGTTATAATAGTCGGAGGTATTAATTCCTCACTTTTAGCCAGGTACTGCAATGATATTGAAAAACTCAGAGATGTGGCTCTCTTCTTTAAACTAATCCTGTTTTCCAAAATTATTTAAAATTTCGTGGCACCACAGAATCACCTAGAATGGGAGCGCTGTATTTTAACTTGCCTCTGGGTAAATACTCGGAGATGTGAACAGTAAGCCTCCCTCATAAACAAGTAGGCAAGTTTGATACAAGTGCACATGCCCCGTGCTGTGAGCATCAAAATTCAGTTCCCATACGGTACACACACACACAAACAAGGACAGCATTGAAACAATGTACTTCTAACAGCCGTAACAATCTAAGCAACAATGGCAACACCGTCAACACCGCTCCTTACATTTTGAAATGACCACTAAGAACATTCTCCTTAAAATTATTTAATTTCTGCCATCGTTGACTTGCTCAAATTTAAGGGGAGCTTTTCTGATGCCTTTATGTTCCAAACATTCATAGCAATAAGAAAAAAACATCATTGCCCAAGACAATGGGGTTAAAAATACTTACTTCTCGCTGCATCGTAAGTAAGCTATTATCTGAGCCTACCCACCTTGAAGGTCCACCCTTCTGAGCAGTCTGTGTTCTACTGTGGCTACAACCTCACTTTGGTATCACCCTATCTTATTAGCAAACTATATTTCTAGGTTAACAGTTCTATCAAATAGGATATGAAAGTTTATTTTTAATAAGACAATGTTGCAAATTATGGTCAACCAACCTCTTTTCACCAAATGCTTCAAGCATAAAAAATGAGAATGTTTACAAAAATAGGCAGAGACATCACATATCAGTAGCTGCCCCATAACATTAAACAAATCTTTCTCGTTTTTGCTTTGTTTTGTTTCTCTCTCTGTTGTTGGTTTTTGGTATTTTTTTTAAATTCTCTTTAAAATAAAAAATAAATAAATTGCTTTGTTCCCTCTGTCCAAAGTTGATATTTCCTGGAGCCATTATTATTCAACATTATCTATGGAAGAATTTTCAGAAACTTTTCAAAGCTGTAAAGGTGCCTCTTCACTAAGAATTGAACAGGATAGTACAAGGTGGAGGAGTTAGGTTTTCGGCTAGACCAATGCTTTGTAGATAAAAGGGCTTTTGGAAGAATTAATCAGACTTGGCTTTCATTTAAATGCTGTTTAATTTAAATCTCAATATGGGTGAGATGGGCTCAGAATCCTAAATGAAAATAGATGAAGCCTCAGTGCTTGGTGGGTTGCCAGGAGTTCTAAATGACTGCACTTCTTTCAGAGATAGACACTGTGGAAAGCTGTGCTTCCTTCAACAATTGCTGAAACCACTCTAGATTTGTTTTTTCAAATTAACATAGGTTGGCTTTCCCGTCCCACACACATAGCACGTCTTTTATACCTGATCCCTGACTTTGACCAATTATTTGAAATATTTATACCTGATCCCTGACTTTGACCAAATTATTTGAAATAATCACCTGTTCATCATGTACAGCTCTGAACGCCTTTCTTCTACTTCAAAACAAACTCTTTGTCCCCATTTCTCAACATCCTCAAAGACTGTGGCCTACACATTGAATATTTATATATTTTAAATCTTCTGCGGGCTATTACGTACATTTCAAAGGGAGAGTTCCAAAGACATTTGAAACACTGGTAGTGAATGCTCTCAAGGAAGAAAATTACCTTCAGTGCCTCCTTTTAAAGTGTGTGTTAAAACACGAGTCAAATTGCAAGCATAAAAAAAAAGTAAAAAACAAACAGAAGAACCTGCGTGTATACTATATATATGTATATACTCGAGGAATGTTTTTGTGTATGACTCATCCTAAAAATCTCTTGCATATTTTTTTCTCACATATTTTTAAAAGGAAAAATAAATTAAAAGACAGTGGTAGAACAAAAATTAGCAAGTAAAATGCCATGGGAGGAAACACTTGCTTTCGAGTCTTAGCAAGTCTCTTTCATCGTTTCACCCAGAAAAGCAATACCTAATTCAGCAATGAAGATATTATGAAAAGGCAGTTGCATTTCAATATTGTTAACGCATTTAAAGGATCAAGTCCATAGTTCGCATGCAAAGAATCCAAAACCTTGTGCAAAGTCTTTTCTTTTTCTAATAATCAATCTCAAAATGCATTTTATTCCCTTCTTTTAGTTGCTTTAACTAGTGAAAACCTAGGAATAAATTTTAACTTTATCAGGTTTAAATTTTATGTCTTAGTGACACACTCGTAAAAACTGAATTTACATTTTATCTAGACACTTCATTTTGTTACATACCAGTGAAAATTCAAGACTCATCAATGTATTAACCTCTTCCTCCTCAAGAATGTACAGTTGCTCTTTAATAATTCAAAGAGCTTTTTGTAATGGTGAATTCAATAGGAAAATATTAATGCTACTAAACAAAACTTAAATGACTGTGGAAAACAGGCATAATAGAAGGAGAAAAATAAATCTTAACTGCTGAAAACAGTTTGCTTTTTTATGCCAGTGCATATTTCTCAAAGCACAGGGACAGTTTTCCCTCTCTTTTGCTGGGACGTGACAGCGACGCATCCACTGCAGCAGGCGCAAAAGATGAATGCTTTCCCATTAAAGTCAAGAACGCCAGCATTCCCTGCGCGGTGACGGGCAGCCCTCCATCAGTTTTCCACACAATATCTCTTGGGAAAGTTGTTGCCAAGCCTTATTACCACACTGTCAACTTATTCCTGTTTTGAATTGTTATTCTTCAAAGGCCGTCAGCTGAGCTGGACGCTACTTTTTCACATTCACGGAGAGGAGATGGAGAAAGTCAAACGGAGCACAGAGGACAAAGGTTGCTCATAATTTCATTTAACACCAAACAAATTCAAACTTTAATTTTTTAAAGTGTAATATTAATTTTGGAATTATGATTCTGAGTTATTAAATCTGACTATATAAATTACATGAAAACTGGAAAAAGATTGGTGATTTTTGTAAATACAGAATTATGGCAGATTTTAAAATGAATTAATTACAACTAGTCATGTAGAAGTAACTGAAAACCTACTGTACTTACAATAAAATAAAAGCTTGCTGTGGCTTAATACTTCTCCCTTTGGGTTTTTTTTAATAGAGATCTTTTTTTAGATTATTATAAATCAAAAGCTGGGCTGGGGATATAGCTCAGTGGAATAAGCGCCTGCCTAGCAAGCGCAGGGTCCTGAGTTCGATCCCCAGTACCGCCAAAAAAAACAAAAGCTGTGCTCAGGTGGTATAAAGAGCTTAGATACTAAATTGGAATTTGTGAAGAGGAAAGGGGAAAATTTAACCTCTCCAAAGGTATCAATTAATGAGACTTGGAAAGTTATATGTAAATGGCCATATGTAGAGAATTAACAAAACATTGAATATACTTTTTTAACAATCTAGTTAGCACACTTTGAGATATGAACCCCTCTAGTAAAAAATAAAATACAGTTAAACTTTACAATGGTGATCTGATAGGTGGTCAAACAAATATAACCTCTTGTTTTTCTTCCTAATCTTCCTACATATATTCTTTTTTAAAAATTTATTTTAAAAATAAAAGGAAAACATATTAACAAACACATCCCTTTACAAAATAGCTTAAGAACAATATAAACAATATAGAGTTACAGACAACTTTGGTAGGAAATTAACAATGGTTGTTGTATTACTATTGGTATCTTCAAAGTGGTTCCTCAGGAAAACAAATAGAGACAGGCAACATTGATCAAACCAGTAATCAGTAACTGTTCCTTCCAGTAAAGCAATAGAAGACAGGAGTACCACTGTTAGCTGTCCTGTGTATACATACACTCCTGATTTCCTCCTCTTTCCCTTCTCTTTTCCCACACCCCAGTTACCCTTTACTTTTGAGCATTTTCCTTTCATTTCACAATGTCTATCATACCTCCTAGTTTTTATTCTCTCTTTCAGGTTCTTACACTAGTGAGGGAATACGTTGCTTGCACATGCAGGTCAATTTTCTACCTATAAACTGCCGTCTTTATGTAGAATTATGAGAATAAAGTGCTGGTCTGTGGCAAGTTCAATAACACTTGACTTTCTTCGGCTCCATCTCATCTTTATTGCCAGTGCTATATTGCCAACTGGACAGTGTGACCGATCTTCTGCAGCAGGTATAATCCTCAGGAAGCTATGGAAAGCCAATCACCAATAAAGCATCCAGGCACGCTGAGGGCACTGTAACATCCTCGCTCTACAATGAGGTTTAACACCTAAAGTGAGCTCAAAATGCAGAATACATCCGAGTGCAAAAAAATAACATGAGACACAGGAGAGAGGACTTCCACTGACCAGGTGGCTTAGCTGATCCAGCTGACTGGGTGGGAGAAAAGGCAGGAGGTGTGGGGTTCTCGTGAAACAACAGGTTATGCTTTTCCACATGGCTCTTTCAGTTCTTTAACCAAATCAACATTTCTGCTTCTGATGGTTTAGGGCTTAGACAGCCCCCAAAGGCCACATGCTAAAGGCGGGGTCGCCAGTCGGTATGCTGTGGGAGGATGCAGAATCTTCATAGGCAGGGCCTTGTGGAAGGAAGTCAGGTCATTAAGGCCCCTGCCCTCCTCAGTCTTTCCTTCCCAGCCACCATGAGGTGAGCAGCTCTGCTCTACTATGTACTGCCCGCAGTGATGCTCTGCCTCACCACAGCCCAAACACAACAGTCAAGTGACAATGAACTGGGACTTCTCAAACTGGGAGCCAGCATAAACCTTCCCTCCTCTTATTGATGGTCTTAGGTATCTAGTCACAAAGATGGAAAGCTAACCCACTACCTAAGATAGAGATCAGTCTTGGATCCAACATAAGATACATCTTCTGCAGTTATGCTCACCTCGACTTAGACACATTAATTTGGATTTTCTTTTCCTTCTTTTGAGATAAGGTCTTGTTATGTTTTCCAGGGTGGCTCTGAATTCACTAGGTGCCCAGGCTGACCTTTCACTCATAGAGATTCTCCTGCTTCAGCCTCCCATGTGCTGGGGTCATAGGCAAATGCAATTTTTCTAGCTTAAATGATTTTAATTTCATATCTTATAGATAATTTTCTGAATATATACAGGGTCAAGTTTCATTCACTTCCATTCTTACAGTGGATAATCTTTTTTCATAATTTGTTACTCTATACCCACACCCTTAAGTTCAGTTAACGCCGTATTAGTTCTATATCAAAATACTACTGCAAGTAGAAACAATATAAAATATTTTCAAATTATGACTAAATGCAACTTTTTAAAAAAAGCGAAATAATTATTAATGAATATATTGAAATATTGCTGAATTATAATGAAAAATGATTTGGTATTGAAACAAGTCTGGCATCACTTTATTCTATTTGAAAAGCATCTAATATTCTTCAAATTATAAAGAGACTTCATCTTTTTTATTTGAAAAGTAATATATGTATATGTGTATTTGAAAGAGAAAAAATAAAACAAAAATTTCAAAACAATAGAAGGGTAACAGTAGTTAATGCATTGTGTATTGTTATCTTTAAATTAGTTACTCAAAGTGTAAGATATTGGCATTTAATTGTCCAAACAATATTAGCACAAACTTTTCTTTTCAATGAACTGAGAGAAATTAGTAGTATAACTACCTTACTTATATAGATTCTTTTTCCTTGTTTTCTCCATTCCTCCATTCCAGTTTCTCTTTCCTCTTGAAGTTTCTTCTCATTTTATAATACCTATTATACATTGTGGATCTTATTTACTCTTTCAGCTTCTCACACTAGGGAGACAATACAATGTTTACACATGTGCATAAGGTGTATTTCACTTATGAGTATGGTCTCGAGCTGCATCCATGTACCTATAAAAGTCTCCAGTACATCCTTCTTTAGGGCTGAGTTAGTATTCCATTGTACAAAAAGACCACATCTTTTTTTATCCATTCCTTGGTTGATGGACACTTGGGTTGCTTCCAGGATTTAACTATTAAAAATCATGCTGCTATAAACATGGGTGCACATAAATTGCTGTGGTACAATGTTTTTAATTTTCTAGGAAGATATCCAGAAGGGGAATAGCTGGGTCAAATGGGACTTCCAATCCTAGTTTTTTTAGGAATCTCCACACTGATTTCCACAGTGGTTGCACCAGTCTACACTCCCACCAACAGTGGGGAGAGGTTCCTTTTTCCCCACAGCCCCTCCAGCATTTGTTATTAGTTGGTTTCTTGATAATAGCCATTCTTTCGGGGCTGAGATGGAATCTCAGTGTTGGTTTAATTTGTATCTCTCTAATGACCAGTGATGCTGAACATTTTTTCATATGTTTATTTGTCATTTGCATTTCTTCATCTGAGAAGTGTGTATTCATCTCAGATGCCCATTTTTGGATTGGGTCTTTAAATTTGAGCGGTCTGATTTTTTTTTGAGTTCTTTAAATGTTCTTCATAGTAGTCCTTTGTCTGAGGAACAGCTAGCAAACATTTCTTCCCACATTGTGGGTTGTCTCTTTATCCTGTTGGTGGTTTCTCTTGCTGTGCAAAAGCTTTTTATTAAGATGAGATTCCAATTGTTGCTTCTTTGTGATAATTCCCGTGTGATCAGGGTTTTACTCATAAAGTCTTTGCCTACACCAATGTCTTCAAGAGTTTTACCTATTCTATGTTCCAGCAGATTTAATATTTCTATCTTAATGTTTAGATCTTTGAACCATTTTGAATTTAGTTCAGTGCATGGTGAAAGATAGCGGTCCAGTTTTAATCTACAGCATGTGCTGAAGGAAAAACCTCCAGGTTTTTCCAGTACCATTTATTAAAAAGGCCACCTTTCTTCCAGTTAATGTGCTTGGCACTTTTGTCAAAAATAAGGTAGCTGAGTATGTCTGGAGATGTTTCTGCATCTTCTGTTTCACTGATCTTTGGGTTGGTTTTTCTTTTTTGTCAGTACCATGCTTTAAAAAAAAAAATCACTGTAGCTTTATAGTATAATTTCAAGTCAGGGATTGTGATGCCCCCTGCCTTGCCGTTGTTGCCCAGAATAGCCTTTGCTACTCTAGGACTCTTCTGGTTCCAAATGAACTTTAGGATTGATTCTTCTAATTCTGTGACGTATGCTATTACATTCTGATTAGGATTGTGTGAAGCCTGTATAACAGTTTCAGAAGCATGGCCATTTTCATTATATTGGATTTTCCTACCTGAGAGCAAGAGATATATTTCCATTTTCTGATAGTCTCTTTGATCTCCTATTTCAGAGCACTGCAGTTTTCAACATAGATGCCTTTTACATCCTTCATTAGATTGATTCCTAGGTGTTTCTCCTTTTTTTTTTTTAAGATGCTATTGTGAAAGGTGTTGTTTCCTTAATTTCTCTGTCAGTGAGCTTGTTATTCATGTACAGGAGTGCTATTGATTTTTATATATGGACTATGTATCCAGCTACACTACTGAATTTGCTTATTAAATCTAGTAGCTTTTTAGTGGAGTTTTTGGGGTCTTCTACATAGAGTATTATGTCATCTGCAAATAATGATAATTTAACTTCTTCTTTCCTATTGTTATTTCTTTTATTTCTTTCTCTTGTCTAATTGCTCTGGCTAAAGTCTCCAGGACTATGTTGAATAAGAGTGGGCAGTAGACATCCTTGTTTTGTTCTTGATTTTAGAGTGAAAACTTTCAGTTTTTGTCCATTTAGTATGACGCTGGCTGTTGGTTTGTCCTAGATGGCTTTGATCAGATTGAGGTCAAGACCACCTATTCTACTTTTCTGTAGGATTTTTTTATCATGCATAGGTGTGAAAAGTAATATATTTTTAAAAAATCTTTTTGATTCAATCAAAATTTCACCAAGAGGTTTTAATAATATCTATAATTATCTCAAGTTTACTATTGTAGGAAAACTTTTGAACAGTGGAGTGCTTTTGTAATAACAAATGCAAACAAAATTAGACTATCTATTTGTTGCCCAGTAACAATTATTAGAAAATAACTTCAGACATAGTCATAGGGTATCACCTCCAGGCCTCAAGCCATACATAAACTTATATGTCAGGTGTTTGAATACTGTATTTATACCATCTTCTGTTCACAGGGGAGATTATGCAGATTGAATAACTAGGTAGAAAGGACATTGCTCACAAGATTTAAACAAAAAAAACCTTTTAACCAACCACAAAATCTTGTTTAAAAAGCTCTTCCCACTCATGTAAGCTCAAATTACCCTACAAGTCATGAGGTAAAAGTAATGAAATACTCTACAAAAACTGTCAGTAGAATTTTAAAATTTAGTGAGGGAATTTGCAAGTTCATTCTTTCTCCAAGAGGCTGCAAGGATGATTAAAATCCTGAAAGAATCCTGAAAAGATAAAAAAGGAGAGAGTCATTACTGAAAATACAACACAATGTTAACTCTTAAGTTTTGCATTCACACTGGAAAACTTAAGTTCAAGACATTAGGCCAATTTTATAGAAATCTAATGTTTTCAACTGTGCTTCATTCCTTGAAAAGTTACCCAGGAGTAATGATTATAAATTAGAATTTCTCTCTCTTTCTCTCTCTCTCTCTCTCTCTCTCTCTCTCTCTCTCTCTCTCTCTCTCTCACACACACACACACACACACACTTGGAAATGCGCTGGAAACAAGAGCTTCTGCAATTACCCAGTGGAGCATAACTTGTGTTTCTTCCTGCTGAGGTAGAAAGTGACGCGCTGGGCACCTGAGGGACAGCGTTTGCCCACCCTGCGTGAGCACTCGTGTGCCCAGGAGGGCTTCAGCACAGCATAAAGAAGCCGTGTATTCTCAAAAGTCATAAGCCAGTCCAACTTCTCTCTCCTGTGCTGGAGAACAGCACTCTCCACGTCTATCACCACTGTGCAGGCGCATCTATGCAGCAGACCACGTCCATTCTTTCCCTGTCATTCCTCAGCACAACCCTCTAGCTTTGCTTTTGTGCCTCAGCTATCTAATTTCACATAACATACATTTTACGTTTTCTTAAGAAAAGCCAGGACTAGTGCAATCCGATTCCTGGCAGACTTATATGACAGCCTATAAGTCCACAGCTTACCTGATTGGTGAGTCTCAGGCCACCTCTCCCCCGGCCCTCCCTCACCACCCAACACCTCGGCCTCAGGGCCTGTGCCCAGGCCTGTGCTAAACGGTAAGTGAAAGAGCAAGGACTCTACTCCACTGAGTAAAACATAGTTTCTATCCTATCAGGAATTCTAGGAGAGAGGGGAAAATAAAGCAAGATGGAAATTCAGAGGGAGGAAATCAGTGGCTTAACCAGAAATATTTATTTGCATTCACTGATCCTGTCAACTCGCGTGGCCTGGGGAAATAGGATCGGCATAGTTCTGGGTGTGGCTGAGGGGATTTACTGAAGACAGGAGACCCCGCCTGGGTGTGAGTGACAGCAACCTATAGACTTGTACCCTGGAAGGAATAGAAAGGAGACGAAGAAGGAAGGCTCGTTTCTTCTTCTGTGCAGCTCCTTCACCTTGGGCATCACCTCCTGGCTTCCAGCAGAGAACTTAACCTCCCGCCATGGACTTGCCCCGGATGCTGCCCTGAGCGCCTGGCCTCAGGCTGGATCCTCCGGATCTCCAGTGTGCGAGTAGACTTACCGCACTCCTCTGTGCCTGACTTTGGCTGACTATTGTGAGCCAGTCTTGTAAACCCTTACGTATTTGTAAATCTTACATTAAATCTATTTTTCCTAACAGCATTGACTGATAGGGCAGGGAAGCTGAGCACTGAAAAACAGGGTTTTGAAAAATGAGTAATAGGAATTAACATGAGGGACCATGATCCCAAAGAAAACAGAACAAACCTGCAGTGGAAAGAGATACTAAATAACCATGGGAAACCCCAAGGGTACAGTCTCATACTGGAATCCAAATTGCAAAGGTGCTTCGCTGTCTCGCTACGGAACCCACACAGGCCAGAAAGGGGTAGGAATGCGGGAATGCTTCCCTACATGTTATGGTTGATACATTTTGTCAACTTGGAGAGTGGAGAGGTTTGGCTGAGTAACTCAGCAGTTGCAAATCTTGGGGTAAAAAGGACACGCCCTTACCCTTCTGGGATGTTGTTTATTGTGTTAATTTGGGAAGTTTAAAAGGTTAACTATGTGATTCAGCAGGAAGCCAGAGTGCTTACTTTGTTTTTTTTATTTTTTATTTTAAAAGTGTAATAAAAAAACAAAAAGATATTAACAAACATACACAAAGTAGCATAAGAATAGTACAATCGAATCTGAGTTACAGATAGGGTGACAGGGAATCATCAATGGTTGTTGCATTACATATTGATAATTTCTAATTGTATATTCAGGAAAATAGGTATAGATATGCAAAATTGATCAGACAATTAATCATCTACTATTTCTTACAATAAAGTGACCTAAGTCAGTAGTACAACTTCTTTTTATAGTGTGAAAGCAAAAAGAACTACATCAGCTATAACAGAAAAAGGAACAGAAAAAAAAAACAAAAACAAAAAGCATTAACAAAGAGACACAAAGTCGCTCAATAAACTTATAATCATAATTGAATTATAGACAAAGCAACAGAAAACCAACAATATTTGTTGCGTTTCATATTTATATCTTCAAAATGTATGCTCTGGAGAACACATACAGACATACAAGATTGATCAAACAATCAGTCATCAACTATTCCTTACCATTCAGTGACATAAGTCAATAGTAGAACCATGTTAGCCATCCTGCACATATGTATATACATAGATACTTACATACATACATACATAAATTTTTGCCTCATTCTTTTCTCCTTTCCCTCATCCCCTCTGTTCTTTACTTTTGAACAGGTTTCCTTCATAACTCTTAGTTTATGTTCCCACCCCCAGGTTCTTACACCAGTGACACAATACGTTGCCTGCACATGTACCTCTGATTTATGTCACTTATGAGTATGTTGTCTAATTGTGACCATTTGCCTACAAAGGCTCCATATCTGTCCCTCTTTATAGCTGAATAATATTCCATTATATAAAAATGCCACAGATTTTTAATCCAGTCTTCTGTGGATGGACACTTGGGTTGCTTCCACAATTTAGCTATTACAAATTGTGCTGCTATAAACATGGGTGCACATACATCAGAGTGATATGATGCTTTCAGATCTTCTGGGAAAATACCCAGAAGGGGAATAGCTGGTTTGAATGGAACCTCTAGACCTAGTTTGCTGAGAAATCTCCAAACTGCTCTCCACAGTGGTTGCACCAGTCTGCATTCCCACCAGCAGTGTAATAGAGTCTCTATTTCTCCACAGCCTCGCCAGCATTTGTTATTGGATGATTTTTTCATACTGGACAGTCTTACTGGGGTGAGATGGAATCTCAGTGTTGTTTTTATTTGCATTTCTCAGATGACTAAGGATGTGGAACATTTTCTCATATATTTATTTGCCATTTGTACTTCTTTATCTGAGAAGTGTGTATTCATCTCAGATGCCCATTTCTGGATTGGGTCTTTGAATTTGGATAGGTACATGTTTTTTAATTCTTTGTATGTTCTAGATAGAAGACCTTTGTCTGAGGGACAGCTAGC
>PVLD010001001.1:0-61810 GCA_004027595.1 Dinomys branickii | reverse complement strand
TTCCCAGTTATTGATTCTTTGAGTGTTTCCCTTGCAGTTTCATTTTTGTTCATGAACTCTCTGCCTACTCTTATGTCTTCAAGATTTTTACCTACTTTCTCTTTCAATAGATTTAGAGTTTCTGTTTTAATATTGAGATCTGTGATCCATTTTGACCTGAGTTTGATGCATGGGTGATAGACTTGGTTCTATGTTCAGTTTTTGGCAAGAGGCAAGCCAGTTTTTCGAGCACCATTTATTAAACAGGTCATCCTTTTTCCAGTGAGTTTGGTTGGCTCCTTTGTCAAATATTAGGTGGCTGAGTGTGTCTTTCATTGTGGTTGCATCTTCCAGTCTGTTCCATTGATCCTCAGGTCTGTTTTTTAGCCAGTACCAGGTTGATTTTATTACAGTAGCTTTGTAGTATAATTTCAGGTCAGGGATTGTGATTTCACCTGACTTGTCCTTGTTGCCCATGATTGCTTTTGCTATTCTGGGTCTCTTCTGGTTCCAGATGAAATTAAGGCATATTTTCTCTAGATCTATGAGGTATGCTAATGGTAGTTTAATGGGAATTGCATTGAATCTGTACAACAGTTTTGGTAGTATGGCCATTTTCACAATGTTGGTTCTTCCTAACCATGAGCAAGTGAATCAAAGAGTTGGTTCTACAAAAAATAAGTGCTTACTTTGTATACATCCTGAGCCTGTGGAAGAGGAAGGCATGCAGATGGGTGGGGGTAGGCTGTTTACAAGGTAAGGGAAGGAAAGAGGCTGCTTGCAGCCATTCCTCCCTTTTGCTGGTTGTTTTTGCTGTGCTCTGTTGCCCTGAACAGTTTGCCCTCTGCCATGTGCCACTCTGCCTCAGAACCCGCCAAGTATGGACTGAAACCTCCACGAACTGTAAGCTAAATAAACCTTTCCTTCCTTCATTTTGGGTGTTGGGTGCTTTGTCTCAGCAACGAGAAAAAAATAACCAAGACACTACACTAAGCAAGGTTTCAGAGCTACTCTGCTAATTACTGCAGACCTGTTTGCTTTGTTTTTGGAAACTCTCACTTCCTTGTGAGCCGTTTCTGGTGACTCACCTGAGCAATGGGTTTTCAGTTTTCTGATGGCAGGGACCACCAACATGTATTTTCACCAGGGGAGTTACGAAGGCAAAGTCTGGAAAGGTCAGGAGGCAAGAAACTCATAAGAGACCAGCATGAGTCCAGGCACTGTACAAAGTGTGACAGTGGTGTAATGACAAAACACTAACTTAATCTCAGGGGCTTCTAGTCTGACATAGATGGGATCACTGGTATAAATTCTAACACCAGAGTAAATGTGTTAGGAGAAATACAGAGGGCAACAGCCCTCAAATTCTGCAAAATGAAGTTAAATTTAACAATGAACTCCAGTAGTTATTTAAATTACAATGGCATTTCCCAAAAGTGTTTATGCACGGCCTTTTAAGACAAAGCAGTAAATGTCTACAGTACTTACAAGTGAAGGCTACAGCATGGTTATTTACTCACAACAGCAGCCTTATCTAAAACTTACTGGCACAGTTACCCATGAAACCCCACAGTGAATAATCCAGGGCAGATTTTGCTTTCTACGTTCTTTGCCTGTGGCTTTCTATAACGAATGTCCTTGAACTAGAGAAACTCAAGTTACCTTTCTCTTCCACTAAGAAGGAATAACCTTCAGTTTCCTTTATGAATTCTCTACCACCCTCTCCTTAGTATGTTCACCTAAAGTTCCAATTAAAGGCGCGCGCGCGCGCGCACACACACACACACACACACACACACACACAGTAAAGCCTGTATTGAGGGGCTGATTAAAGGTGTTTCCATGATTTTCATTCTATCAAAAGGCAAATACCTTTTTTTGTGTGTGTCATTTGTTCAGTCTTGCCAATTTGACATTCAGGTTCATTTTACAAATCCCAGCGGTGGAAAATGGTGTTGTTGCAAAATCATAACAAGATATTAGCCTCCTACCTTTAGCTGCAATCTATGACAAATAAGGTGCTGATAATCGTGGAAATACAGAGTTTTAAACAGTGCCTCAGAAAGCATGTAGCGGAGCGAAGGGCCGCTCGGACACAGCGCTCGCTCTGCTCCTCACAGCGCAGCTCTTGCTGCCTGGTAATCGCAGTGCTCTCTCCCTCCACACCTGCGCAGTGCTCAGAGTCCTGACTCTGTGATGTTAAAAGCGATCCCCCTCTACTAAGGTAAAACGTTTACCGTATATAATCACCCTCTTCGTACATGACCTGTACCCAGCAATTCAAAGCCCTTTGGTGAGCCACGCTATACCATCAGCTGCCTTAGGACCCATTATTCGCAAAGTGCTTCTCAGTGTCTGAAAACACCGTGATAGTCTAAAAGCATTACTGCAGTTTATAAAATCGATGATATGTGGAACAGCTCTTGCCTAGTCCACGCATTCAGGGCCACTAGCTACCGTTATCCTACACCCAACAGTGCTTCCTGGCCCCCTCGTGCTGTGAGGCCCTCCTCCAGTGTCTTGAGGGACTGCACAGCCTACTTTCATGAGTAGCTCACCGCCATCCTCAAGGTGCGTTCTCAGCCCTCGGCCCTTCTTTCCGCACTCCACAATTACTCTCACTCATACCTGGGGCTTTATGTAAACTGCTTCTTTAGCTCAAACATACCCAGACCCAGGGCTGGGGATATAGCTCAGCGGCGTAAGTGCTTCCCTGGCAAGCCTGAGGTCATGAGTTTGATTCCTGGTACCAACCCCCCCCCAAAAAACATACCCAGACCCCAAACCATAACCCCAATACCTGGCTTGCATTGTTCGTTTCTGTTTTCTTCATGAGTGTCAACAGCACTTTTAGTGGTTGTTTTGTTTTGTTTTGTTTTGCTCTTGTTTTTGTCTTTCCCTTACTTCTTTCCTTCCTGTCTTCCTCACCAGGTTTTTAAAGCTTGGCTAATCTTCCATTGTGCATTAACCTTTCTTCTAAACTCTTTCTCTTCCTCTTTTCCCCATGTTTTTCCTTCAATTCCATTAAAATGTTCTCCCCTGAAGGTGAATCACTGTATTGTGGGGATGTTTACTGGATATAATGTTCTGATTTGTTTTAGATTTTTGTTAGATAACTATAAATCTTGTGCCCATCGCTTAAAGTGGCAAATTAACAGTTACCACAGTTTGCCATTTTCTAAACTCTACTTGATGCTATTGTAATTACTGATTGTATTATTGTAGCCAAGGTGACATAGTTATGATCAGCTGTTCTTCCTTGTATACAAATACCAAGACTTATCTGAGAGTCTTCAATAATACCACAGTTCAGCACCACTGAACTGGGTGCTAAGCCAAATAGGCAACAACTTCTGACCCCTAATAAGAACAAGAGGCAGAATCTTGAGACAGAGTCTAAAGCCAAATCCACCCATGCCTGGAAGGAATCTCTGAAAGGTAGTAATTTCCTAAGGACAGCTTGATAGTCATAGCAAAGCTACCTGCACTAAGCAATTTACAAGCATCAATAGAGAGAACAATTTTTTAAAAAATAGAAAGTGAGAAGACATGGAAACAAACTGCAGCCCTAGACCTCCAACTTGCCCAAGACAAAGCAATGAGGCAGTGAGGAAGAAATCAAAAGCTACCCAGCGGAACTTTCTGAAATGGAGGCAACAGAAGTAACAAAACAGATGATTGAGGCTCTAGAAAGAAATCAAATCAGAAATAATTTCATAGATACCTAAGAGATGATGAACATAATGAAGGACATGGTTTTATTGAATCCAGTGTAGATACCATTTTGAAAAACAGAGTAGCTTAGGAAAGTGATGAAAACCATGAATGCCCAACAGAGGAAAGAAATGGACTCCATGAGACAAATTCAGACAGATATCCAGGAGATTAAAAAGTCTATTGAAAATATATGCAACAAAATCAACCAGTGTGAGGACAGAATATCAGATCTAGAAGACAATGGTTATCAAATGAAAGACTTCTTAAAACTATCAAGGGACTACAAAAAAAATAAATAAATCCAAGATCTACTAGGTGATGCAAAGAAGACTAATGTAAGATTGCTTGGAGTCAATGAAAACTTCAGAAGATGACACAAAGGACATTAAAAAAAAACTGTTCACAGAGGTAATGGCAGAGAATTATCCAAACATAGAAAAAGAATTTGACATACAGTAAGTGAGGCACACAAAACTATGGTTAACCATGATTAGCCATGATCAGAAAAAAACTATACCTAATCATATAAGATTAAGATTCCAAAATTCAATACAAGAATAGAATATTAAAAGCTGTCAGAGAAAAGAAACAAATCAACTATAAGGAAAAACCCATTAGAATCACAGCAGACTTTTCAACCCAAATCCGTAAGTCAAGGAGAGCTTGAAGTAAAGTATCTCAAGCCCTAAAGGGAAACAACCTCCAACCCACACTAATGTACCCCATGAAACTATCTTTCAAAATTGATGGAGAAATAAGATACTTCTATGATAATGAATACTTAAATTCATGACCACCAAAACAGCATTCCAAAAAGTTCTGAAGGATATTCTAGAAATAGTCAATGAAGACAACAATTCCACAAATCCTAATAGAATGAATACACCAGGCAAGGCAAGTAATTAAATAAAAGAGAAAGAAAGGGAATCAACAACAGGAAAATAATATGGCAAGGATAAGTCAATATGCAACAGTTGTAACCATCAATTCACAGTGAAAAAAAAAATTCACAGAATGAATCAAAAAACAAGATCCAACAATATGCTGCATATAAGAAACACAGTAAACTTAGAAAAAAATTATCATCTGCATATTGTCAGTTCATAGTGCAATAAAATAGAAAATCAGTAGCAAAAGAAACTACAAAAATGTCATAAAAACATGGAAATTAAATAACATCCTCCTGAACAAACAATAGGTTACAGAAGAAATTAAACAAGAAATTAGTTTCTATAATTAAATGATAATAACAACATACAGAATTTATGGAATGCAGCGAAAGCAGTGCTACTAGGGAAATTTTTAATAGTGAATTCCCACATCAAGTGAGCTCAAATAAATAACCTAATGTTGAATTAAAGCTCCTAAGAAAAGAAGAGCAAGTCAAGCCCAAAGCCCATAGGAGGGAGGAAATCATAAAGATCAGAGCAAAAATGAATGTAATAGGGATTAAGAAAAAAGTACAAAGAATTAATGAAGAGTTCTTTAAAACAATAAATAAAATTGATAAACCCCTAGCCAATCTTATCAAAAGGAAAAAAATTCATGCAATGAGGAAAGAAAAGGATGAAGTCATCACAGGTCCTGTGGAAATTCAGATCATCAACATCTTTGAATATCTTATACTCTCATACAATGGAAAACACAGAAGAAATGGACAGATTACTAAATATGTATGACTTTCCAAGGCTGAATTAAGAAGATATAAAAACTCTGAATAACCCAATATTAGTCAATGAAATTGAAAATGTAATTAAAAGCTTACCAACAAAGAAAAGCCCAGATCCTGAGGGATTCACTATTGATTTCTACAAGAAATTTAGTGAACATTTAATGACAATACTCCTCAAACTCTTTAATGAAATTGAAAGGAAAGCAAGCCTCCCTAACTGATTCCTAAAGGCAAATATTATTACCTTGATACCAA
Source organism: Dinomys branickii (assembly GCA_004027595.1). Lineage (NCBI taxonomy): Eukaryota > Metazoa > Chordata > Mammalia > Rodentia > Dinomyidae > Dinomys > Dinomys branickii. The sequence continues at coordinate 56,187 of PVLD010001001.1, read as the reverse complement.
AACCAGAGGAAGACCCAAACAAAAAGAGGGAACTACAGGTCACTATCCCTAATGAATGTAGATGCAAAAAGCCTCAACAAGATACTAGCAAACAGAATGTCACAAATCATCAAGAAGATTATACACTGTGACCAAGTGGGATTCGTCCCAGGGGTGCTGGGATGGTTCAACATATGCAAACCAATAAATATTAACACACCATTATCAAGAGAGCCAAAGGTAAAAATCACATGACCATCTCAATAGTTGCAGAAAAAGCTTTTGACAAAGTCCAACATTCATGATAAAAAAACAACCTATAGAAAAGTGGAATAGTGCTCGCTTCGGCAGCACATATACTAGAAAATTGGAATAGATGCTATTTATCTCAATCTGATTGAAGCCATCTAAGACAAACCCAGAGCCCACATCCTACTAAATGGTCAAAACCTGAAAGCTGTCATTCTAAAATCAGGAACAAGACAAGGGTGCTCACTATCACCACTTCTATTCAATATAGTTCTGGAAACATTATCCAGAGCAATCAGACAAGAGAAAGAAATAACAAAAAAATAATGGAAGAAAAATTATTATTATTTGCAGATGACATAGTACTCTCCGTAGAAGACTCCGCCAACTCCAAGATTTAATAACTAAATTTCAGTAGCAGAGCATGATATAAAGTCAACACTTCAAAGTCAATAGCATTCCTGTGCACAAATTAGAAACTCACTGAGAGAGAAATTAGCAAAACAACACCTTTAACAACAGCATCAAGCAAAATGAAATACTTGGGAATCAATCTAACAAAGGAAGTAAAAGATCTTTACATTGAAAACTATTGTACTCTGAAAAAGGATATCAAAGAGAATATCAGAAAATGGAAACATATCCCTTTCTTGGAAAGGCAGAGCCAAGATAATGAAAATGGCCATACTTCTGAAACTGTTATATAGGCTTAATGCAATCCTAATCAGCATGCCAATAGCATAACCACAGAAGTAGAGAAAACAATTCTAAAACTCATTTGGGACCAGAAGAGACCTAGAATAGGAAAACCAATTCTGAGCCACAAAGACAAAGCAAGGGGAATCACCATCTATGACTTGACATTATACTACAAAGCTATTGTGATAAAAATCCTATGGTACTGGCAAAAACCAAAACAGAACAAAACAAACCCTGAGGATGAATGGAACAGAACAGAAAGTGCAGACATATATGCTAAATGTCTTCACTGAAAGAAACATAGCCTGTTTAATAAATGATGCCATGAAAACTGGGTTTCCACATGACAAAGATTAAACCTACACCCTTGTCTCTCATCATGTACTAAACTAAAATTGAAATGTACCACAGACCTAAATATTAAAACAGAAACACTAAATATACTGGAAGACAGAATTGGTAGAAATCTTAAAGACGTGAGTGTAGGCAAAGACTTCATGAACAATACCCTGATTGCACAGAAAATATTACAACTGGGGTCTCGTTCTATTAAATGACAATAGTGAAGAGACCACCCAGACAATCCACAAAACGAGAAAAAAATTTTGCCAGCTATTCTTCAGACAAAGGACTAATATCCAGAATAGATAAAGAACTAAAAAGAATCAGACCCCTCCCCCAATTTAAAGACCCAATACAAAACTGAGCATCTGAAACTATTAATTAATTATTAATTAATTAATTTATAATGAATAATTATTAATTTTGGATGAATTTAATTTCAGATGAAGAAGAACAGCAAATAAATATATGAAAAAATGTCCAATATCACTGGTCATTTGAGAAATACAAATTAAATCAACACTGAGATTTTATCTCACTCCGGAAAGAATGACTATCACTAAGAAATCAATCAAAAACAAATGCTGGTAAGGTTTTTTGGGGAAAGGAACCCTTTTCCACTGTTAGTGGGGTTGAAAATTGATGTAATCAATATGGAGATTCTTCAGAAAACTGAAACTAGGGGTTTCATTTGAACCAGCAATTCCCTTTTTAAATATCTTTCCAAAAGAATTAATAGAATCATATCATATCACAGCACTACATGCATGCCCATCTTTATAGGAGCGCAATTCAAGATAGCTAAATCTTGGAAGCAGCTCAGATGCCCACCAATGGGTGAATGGATGAAGGAAATGTATCTTTTATATATAATAGAGTACATGCTGCCTAACGAAGGATAAATCTGAGACATGTTTAGGTAAATTGATACAACTTGAGATCATACTTTTAAGTGAAATAAATTGGACACACACGTTTAAATATCAAATTGTTTTTCTTGTGTGACAGTAAGAACCAAAATGAATGATAGATATTGCGAAGTAGGAAGAAAATTTTTACTTGGTATCATGGTTATTTTTCTCTTGTTGCTGAGACAAAGTACCCAGTGCCCCAAATTAAAGACAGAAAGGTTTATTTAGCTCACAGTTTGTGCAGGTTTTAGTCCATACTTGGCTGGCTCCGAGGCAGAGTGGCACATGACAGAGGGCAACAGTTCACAGCAGCAGAAAACAGCAAAAGTAACAAGAGGAAAAGAGAGGAGCAAGAGACCAAGCTTCTTTCCCTCTCTTGTATGCAGGCTACCTGACCTAGGGCAGGTGTAGGATTCACACCCTTAATCCCAGCATCGGACCATGAATCAATCACAAACACTAGAAGCCCGCCCCATGACTGCATGAGGCTTTGGGGGAACATCTAGACACAAACCATAACAATTTAGAAGGAAAACAAGGACAGCGGGGGGGGGGGGGGGGGGGGGGGGGGGGGGCAGGAAAGAAGAGAAAAGGAAGAAAGAGAATAGAAGGGAAAAAATGGAAACAAAACTTTTGTAAATAATGGGGGGAGAAAGGCTGAAGGGAGGTAAGGAGAATGGGGAAAAATTAAGAATTAAGATAGATTGTGTACAAGTACAAATTCCCTATGATGAATGTGACCATTATGTATACAGTTATGGTTGATACATTGTGTCAACTTGGGGAGTCTAGAGGTTTAGCTGAGTGACTCAGGAGGAAACTAAGGTGCTTACTTTGTATACATCCTGAGCCTGTGGAAGAGGGGGGCATGGAGACTGTGTGAGAGGTTCAGCCCCCTGGGTGGGGGTAGCTTGTTTACAATGTAAGGGAAAAGAAGAGGCTGCTTGCGGCCATTTCTTCCTTTTGCTGGTCGCTTGTTGCCATGAACAGTTTGCCCTCTGCCATGTGCCACTCTGCCTCTGAGCCAGCCAAGTATGCACTGAAACCTCCACAAACTGTAAATTAAATAAACCTTTCCTTCCTTCATTTTTGGGCGTTGGATATTTTGTCTCAGCAATGAAAGAAAAGACACCAAGACATATACCCAAAGTGTACCGATAAAATTCATTTAAAAATAGACCCAGCTGTAAAATAGTTTTCAAGGTTAATTGTTTTCCAACAAGGCCTTATATTTGGGGAAACATGGTAGATAATAATAGAATTATTTATTCAGTCCCTACTATGTGTCAGGTACTGCAAGCAGTGCTTTACATACAGTATTTACATTACCTCTAACACACCTCTTACAGTATTTTCCTTCTTTCATACAGGAATCCCTGCATAGTTTAAACAGTTCTCTTGCATAACTGAAAAACAGTGGAGGCAGAGAGAAGCATCTAAGATCTTTCTGCCACTTGATGGCATTATTCTGTCTGGCTCCTTTCTCTGACCAAGGAGAATATATTTTCTTTTACTGACTGTGTATTATATTCTAGAAGTTTTTCTTATATTATCCTAACTGGGTCCTTGTAAAGTGCTCATTACTATTACCATTGTTATTTTTATGATTATTATTTTGCAGGTGAGGAAATCCAGGCTCAGAATTATTTGGCAAAGCACTTTAGATCTCAGAGCCAGTAAATTCCAAATGTAACTTTTAAATCTGATTCTGTCCACTTTCCAATACCCCAAAAAGCTCTTGTCACTTCTTGGGAGGAGTCTCTTGAAAAACTATTATTTCCTTCACTATTATTATGACCATCCACAAATTTTATTTATATAGTTGTAGTTGATTTAGACACCATTTTTATAGAAATCATCAATACATGTAATCATAGAAAAAACATTATTCTTTTTCTTTTTTTGTCTGTTTTTGGTACTCAGGACTAAACTCAGGACCTTGTGCTTGCCAAGGAGGTACTTGTGTCACTAAGCTGTATCCCCAGCCCCTAAAGTATATCCCCAGTCCCCATTATTTTTATATAATACCTTGGTTGACTTTTGTCTTTGTATATCGACTAGTTAATTTATGATGACTAATTTTGTCAGAAAATTGCTGGTTCTCCCAAGAGTTTGATGGTGATATTAAATGGATAATTGTTAATATAAACATTTATATAAATAATGGATGAAGAATATGTTGATGGATTCTTATTTAGTCATTATTGTCATATGTTTGTCATTAATTTCACCAAGTTTGCAGGTTTCACCTACTATTCCTACTACCTTCAAAAGATTTCAGGGTCAGGATAAAATACTGCACCTAGAGAAATTAATCAGTATCAGTATGATCCCTAAAATAAAATTTTAACTAAATGCCTTGTGTTATGGTTGATACATTGTGTCAACTTGGGGAATCTAGCGGTTTAGCTGAGTGACTCAGGAGGAGGCTGGGGTGCTTATTTTGTAAACATCCTGAGCCTGTGGAAGAGGAGGACATGGAGACTGTGTGAGAGGTTCACGACCCCTGAGTGGGGGTAGGCTGTTTACAATGCAGGGGAGAAAAGGAGGCTGTTTTGCAGCCATTCCTCCCTTTGGCTGGTTGGTTTTGCTGTGCTCTGCTGCCCTGAACAGTTTGCCCTCTGCAATGTGCCACTCTGCCTCAGAACCCGCCAAGTATGGACTGAAACCTCCACAAATTGTAAGCTAAATAAACCTTTCCTTCCTTCATTTTGGGTGTTGGGTATTTTGTCTCAGCAATGAGAGAAAAGTAACCAAGACACCTTGCTTAGAGAACAGAGGGACAAAACGAGAGATGAGGAGAATTAACTGTTAGATTTAAAATAATTTAAGAACACAGTTTTGAAAAAGGAAAAATTGGGGGAGAGTTTACTGAAAATTAGTATGGTTTATTTATGAGAAAAACAGCAATCAATACAAAATCCACATGTACACAACAAATACTATGGTAATTAAAAGGTACTCAAAGTAGAGGTAGAATTTTAAAAGTTACTGGACTTGAATATCATTCTTCGATTTTGCCAGTGCTCATCATTTAATTTGAAAAGTCTTACTGTTTTGGGTGTGGGGGGGTGTTCACGTATAATAGGACAAAATAACTGAACCAAAATATTCCTGAAGAAATGATTTCAAAAGATTATTCCTCTTATACAAGTTTCTAGAGTTCTCAAAATAAATTAAGCTAGAGACACTTGCAGTGCATTATAAATGCATAATTAACATTTAAATGAAGGAAACAAGCTGATGAGTAGAATTTATAAAGGCACTTTCTTATAGCCAACCAGAAAGCTGGCATTTCAGCCAATAATCATCTCATCTACAGAGTCAGGTTAGCAAAGGTATTGTCATTCTGCCGCTCACCTTCACCCTTTTCACTGGCACAAGGTCCCAGAAGAAAGCAACAGGTTAAATCTTTCTGCACGATTTTCAGTTACAATCGCTCGTTAGGCTCTGGCATGCTCAATATATAATTTCATAGCATATGTTCATCCATGACAGCCAAGAGACACAAAGCTGTCTCTTAATTTTTTTCTTTTAAAATTTATTTTTAAATAGGTACATATTTTTCTTCTATAATAATCACATTCATCACTGGAAATTTGTACTTGTACATGATATATCTTAATTCCTCTGTTCTTTCCCTATTACTCTTCCTTCCCTCCAACCCCTTTCCCTCCCCCATGTATAGAAGCTTTGTTACATTTTCTCTCTCGTTTTCCTTTTTCTTTTCCCTTCTTTCCCATCCCCCTTTGCAATTGAACATATTCTTTCTACCTCCCGATATCTCTCCTCCGTTATGCTCCGTATTCACTCTTTGGATTTCTCACACTAGGGACACAGAGGTTTCTCTTTAATTCTACCTTTTTAATTATTTGGGCACCCCAACTGGAAAATTAAATAAAAATTTGAGCTAAATTTGTATTATACCAGCTTAATGATCATCTCATCTTACCTCCTGGCTAGCTTGGGCTTTCCCTAAAAACATCCCTACTTACAGATCTGAGTGAGCAAAGTGGTTACGGGAAAGACAGGCCCATTCCAGAAAGCCATGGAACAGAGTAAGACCCTGCCTCAAAAAGACAAACAAACAAACAAACAAACCCAAAAAACAAAAAGGCATTGAATACTCTTCAAACCAGACTAAAGTTTATCACATACAAATAGATTTCAAAGCTCGAACTACAAAATATGCTCTTATTGGATAGCTACATAATGAAGTATAAGTGTAAAAGATTTGTCAAGAACCACACAAATCAGGCAGAAAGGACCATCCTTTCCCTGGCCCATGTACCTTTCAACCTCTGCCTTTGTGCTATTACTATTTTTCTTATGAGACTAGCTAGTTCTTATGGTATGTTTGGAAAAACCCACTTGTCTCCTGTCCTTCTTTAGATGTTTAGTTTTGTCAAATATCCAGCACTGGCAAAACTAAAACAACTTCTCTTTATTCTCCTGGAAATTAAAAATAAGAAAAAATGAAAACAAGAGGAATGTCCCATGGGTTCTGGCATGTTTTGTTGTCGTTATCGTTTGATTCTAGAAACTAATTTCTTCCTTGATTTCATGTGACCAATGGCTTATTCAAAAATATATTGTTTAATCTCCATGTGTCTGGAAATTTTCTATGCTTTCTTTTACTATGGATTTCTAGTTTCTTTGCACTATGAACTGATAGCATAGATGGGATAATCGAAACTTTCTTGCAATTGCTGAAGTATGCTTCATGAGCCAGCAACATCTATTTTAAATAAGGTTGTGTGTGCCGCTGAGAAGAATTTGTATGCTACTATTATTGGGTAAAACACCGTAGATATCTGTTAGGTCCACTTGTTTGAAGGTGTGGTTCAACTCTGATAATTCTTTGTTGAATCTAGTTCACCTGTCTATGATAGTAGCGTATTGAGGTCCCCACTATAATTGTGTTGATGTTTATCTGATCTTTTATGTTCAGCAGTATTGTTTTATGAAGTTCGATGTGCCAGTGTTTAGGGTTTATAATTGTTTATAATCGTTATCTTTTCCTGTGCAATTGCTTCCTTCAATAATATGTAGTGACCTTCTTTGCCTCTTCTGATCTATTTTGATTTGAAATCCCCTTTGTCTGAAAATAGGGTAGCTACTCTTCCCTGTTTGGTGGCTTCTGTGGCATGAAATATTGTTTTACATCCTTTAATTTTTAATCTATGAATTTCTTTTTAGATTAAATCTATTTCACGTATATAGTATATTGTTGGGTTTTCTTTTCTGATCCAGTCTTCCAATTTGTGTTTTTAGATTGATTGATGAGTTGAGTCCATTCACATCGAGATTACTGAAAGGTACTGTCTTATTCCTGCCATTGCATTATTTTCCTGTTGCTGATTTCCTTTTTCCCCTTCTGCTCAACTGCCCATCCTACCTGGTATATTAATTCCTCTGGGCATTTTGGCATCACTGACTTAAATTTCTCTTTCTAGGAAATCCTTGAGAATTTTTGGAGTGTTGATTTAGTGGTCACAGATTTCTTAAGGTGCTCTCTGTCATGGAAAGACCTTATTTCTCCATCAATTTTGAAAGACAGTTTTGTGAGATATCTTAGTCTGTGTTGGAGGCTGTTTTCTTTTAGGGCTTGAAATACTTCACTCCAACCTTTTATGGACCTTAAAATTTGTTTTGAGAAGTTTGTTGTAATTTTAATGTGTTTGTAAGTGATCTTTTGCTTTTCCCTGGCAGCTTTTAAGAGTCTGTCCTTGTGTTAGACTTCTACGATTTTGATTATGATATGGCAAAGTTCTCTTCTGATTGCATCTACTTGGGGTACTACATGCCTTGCTTATCTCTGTGCTAGATTCTTTCCCCATACTTGGAAAGTTTTTTTCTATTAATTCTGTAAAGAGGTTTTCAAATGACATTCTTGCTATCTTCTGATTTTTTTCACTAACTCCCATTAATCATGCATTAGTTTTCTTTAAATCATCTAGCAGCTATTGGGTCCATTTTGTATGCTCTCTTGTTTTATGATTCCTGGAAGTATATGGTCACCTTCATCCGTCCTATCTCTTCTGGCAATCTGTCCTTACATCAGTCACTTCTGTTGCCCATATTTTCAACAGAAATTGTATCTTCCTGCATTTCTTCTTGGAACATATTCATGAAGTCTAATTATTTGCTAAGGTAGTATTTGCGTTTTGTATTATTTTGTTTAAGTCAGCCAGCTTTTAATTAGTCTATTTTGTAAATGCACTGATAATTTTTACTCATTAAGTCCTTATCTGTTTAATTATATCATCTTTGAGGTCACTGAGAAAAGACAAAGAAATGACAAGATAAGGCAACATAATGCCTTCAAAAGACAGGCATGGTAGTGTATGCCTGTAATCCCAGCACTCATGAGGCTGAGGCAGGAGGATCATTGAGAGTTTGATACCAGCCTGGGCTACAAAGTGAGCTCAAGGCCAGCCTGAACTGCATAGTGAGACTGTCTCAAAAAGACAACAACAACAAAAAAGTCTTCAAAAAACTCACAACCTCCCCAAAGCTAATACACAGGGCATTATGAATAAATCAAAAACCAAACAACTGACTTACAGAAAATGATAAAAGAGGAGACAATTGTCTTGTTTTTCAGTCCATTTTATCACTGAGTGCCTCTAATTACAGAATTTAATACATTTTATAATCAAGGTAATAGATAGATAAGTTTTACTACTGTCATAGTTACTATATAGTGATAAAGTGCTCAATTCATAAAGGAAATATAAAAATGATAAGTATAAAAAAGCATATGTACCCAATATTGGCATCTCTAAATTTATAATGTAAATATTTGATCTGGGAGATAAAGACAATGGTGATAGGAAACTTCAATAACCCACTTTCAACAATGTGGAAATCAACAATGTTATGTACAGATCATTTAGACAGAAAAAATCCAGACAGAAAAGATGGAAACTTTGGACTTCAACTATACTTTATGGACCTAACAGAAATACCTGTATGTGAAACATTCTATTCAACAGCGGTTTCAGAATCCACATTCCTGTCAAATACATAAAATAAAATGTTCTCCAGGATAGACCAGATTCAACCTCGAAATAAGTCGTAACAAATTTAACAAGAATGAAATCACATCAAATATCTTTTCTGGTCATAGTAGTAGGAAACTGTATAAAACTAGAAATTACTAATAGGAAGCATTGTGGTTTGTGTCCGGATGTCCCCCCAAAGCCTCACTTAGTCATGGGGCGGGCTTCTAGAGTTTATGATTGATCCGTGGTCAATGCTGGGATTATGGGTGTGAGTACTACACCCGCCCTGGGTGAGCAGTTTGCATACAGTGTAAGGGAGGGAACGAAGCTTGCTCTCCCTGCCTGCTCTCCTCCCATTTTGCTATTGCTTTTGCTGTTTTTCCACCACCATGTACTGTTGCCCTCTGCCATGAGCCACTCTGCCTCAGAGCCAGCCAAGTATGGAATTAAACTTCCACAAACTGTAAGCTAAATAAATCTTTCCTTCCTTAATTTTGGGCATCGGTATTCTGTGTCAGCAATGAGAGAAAAGTAACCAAGGCAGGATTAAGTATGGAAAATTCACAAAAACAGGAAAATTAGGCAACATGCGCCTGAAAAACCAATGGGTGAAAGAACTCAACAGAAATGATAAAAAAAAAAAATCTTGGGACAAATATCATACCAAAATTAATAGGATGCAGTGAAAGTTCTAAGAGGCAAGTTTGTAACCATAAGTGGTTACATTGAAAATATTTAGAGTAAAGAACTAATGTTTCATGTGAACAAACTCAAACACACACACACACACACACACACACACACACACACTCTCACACATGCACTAAGCCCAAAGTTAGTAGAAAAAAGGAAATAGAAACAATCTGAGTACAAATAAATGAAATGGAAACCAGAAAAATAAAAAGGATCAGCAAGACTATGAGTTGTTTTTTTAAAAAGATAACAAGTCAATGAACTCTAGTCAGACTAAATGAAGCTCAGATTTTACTGCCTGACTCAAAAACCACTGTAGCTCCTTTAACTGCTACCTTCTCTTACATGTTCAGAGAGTGGAATATTTCTACATTTCACACGTTTGTTTCCATTTCCTTTCTTGATAAGTCTGATTATTTTCCTGAAAGACTGCTTTAGAGAGGAAAACATTAAAAACTTTACCCCTGAAGAAACTCTCTCCTTTGTCCTCCGGGAGATCTGTCTCTTCAGCTATCTATTCAAATTCTACAAAGACAGAACACAAATTTACCTTTGCAAATGCTTTCTAACAAATTTAGTGAAAACTTACCCAATTTTAAAAAATGTTAAACAGGAAATACTCATAACCAATAGAAGGATTGATATTCTGAGATTTTAATGTTACTGCAGATTTAATACTTAGGGCTAAGTTACTTAAGGTGTATAACTTGGTTAAATTGACAAAGAAAAGGTCAAAGATTCAAGGTAATCATAAGACTAGCTGTCTCCAGTGACAGAGAATTTGTGAGCGTTCAATAAAGCCTTAATCCCAGCCAATCATCTTCTGAATCCATTGCCTGGGAAGGAGGTATGGACGGAAGAGTGCTAGCACAAGCTCTCCTGAAAAGTAACTCTTCGTAAGTGAAGGGCATTGTGGGTAAATGACATGCAGTCTATATAATGTTTTACAGGCTCTGTATTTTCCTACCCCACAAGTCTTATTCTGCCGTGCACATTCTTAGGACTAACACACACAGATAGGTTACCGAAGCCCTACTAGTATATAACCCTAAAAAGACAGTTGAGTTTTCCTCCATACTTATACCTCCCTCTCTTGATTTCTATGACACCACTGTCTCCTGTTTTTCCATCTTCTCAATGCCTTTTGCAGGGCTCTGTGTCCTTCACTCAACTCTTTAATGTAGGCATCCCCCTTAGGTTCTCTCTTGAATGCGATATAATCCTGCCTTGTGAATTCAGTGACATTTTATTCCTTACCACAAACCTAGTGTAACTAATGGTTCTCAATCTGTGAACTGGTTATACCTAGAATAAAGAAATATCCAACCATGTACTATTTTTAAAGCATTTTTCCTGGAAGTTCCTATAGAATTTTAAGTGGAAGAAGAATTAAAAGGCAGTATCATTCTCTGCAGTCTTCTGATTTGACTTTTTTTTTTTTTTTTTGGTGCTTGGAATCGAACTCAGTACATTGTGCTTGCCAGACAGGCACTTGCGCCACTGAGCTATATCCCCAGCCCCTTCTGGTTTGATTTTAACCTCAAGAAGATTACTAATGGCCCTGCACTTTAGTGCTATTCCCAAATAGCTTTATGAAATACCTCATAATCGATCAGTGCACAATTTCTACATAACAAGATCAACTATGAGTTACCAAGTGAGAACATAATGTGTTTCACATTTCATTCTTTCTCTTTAAGAGCAACCTTGAATTAACCTAGCTTTTGAATTTTGTAAACTAATATGGTTCCCAGGCTTTTCTGCCTTCTTTAGCATTGTGCCTCTACATCTCAGAGCACCACAATAATCTGAATGCCCTCCAAATTATTTCCAAATGACTTTAAAAGATCTTGAAGTATCTTTGCCTCAGTCATACTGTTTTGATCTGAAACTTTTGTTCTCAATTGTTCCAGTGAACAGAGGCCACAGTTCTAGCCCCAGCTGGAGTTCTCAGGTCCGAGCCTGGACAGGGGAGTAGCAACAGGATTGTCCAGGATTTATGGATGATGGGCTCAAGGCAGCCAAGGTTTTGAGCCCTGAGTAAGTGGGAGCATTGTAACTCAGGAGATATTTAAAGAATCAAATTGAGAAGCGTGGACACAGGTTACCCAAAGTACTAGGTAAGATAAAGTGAATTAGTTGGGAAAAATCTGCAAGGCAAATGTCATTTTTGTTGAGTTGTCTCAGTTGAGTAAGAATTGGGGGAAGTAGGAAATCAGTAAAATCCCTAATTGGGTTGAAACTTTTAAGACTTCTCTATCAATATTGTGATTTAACAATCCTAGTATAGCTATTGAGGTTACAAGAGAGTGTCCAAGAAAGGAGAACAATACTTTAATTTTGGTGCTTGGAATAAGGAAAGGAGTGCTTGCTAGCTATCAGTTAATGAAAACGCCTGGGACATTCTATCAAATGAATGAAAGCACTTACCAGGATTCCAACCGTGAACATCAGTCCTTCCGCGTCTTCCATAAAGATAGGCATGACGTCTGTTCAAAATGATAATGAATTGAGAATTAGGTGTATTTTCAGAATAGTTAGGATTGTAGTTGGAATCCGTTTGTGTATTAGACAGACTATACTTATGTAATATGTTATTATCCTTGCTTCATTAAATTGAAATCTTTTATCTAATAACCAGAAGAACATGTTTAAGAAAAATACAATTAAAATAAATGGAATGTCACTTAAAATATCAACAAATTTGCAATGGAATTAACCATTACTTGTTTACTTGTCTGTGTCCTCTTAATAGCATATAAGCTCCATGAAGGTAAGGATTCAGGCTTTCTTGTTCATCATTATATCTATAGTGACAAAGATGCTATCTATTGCATAGTAAATACTCAACAAACATTTGTTGAAAGCAAGGCAAATTTTCTTATCTTAAATAATGGAAGGATAGAGAACTGATATCTAGAATATGTAAAGAACTCAAAAAATTAGACCCCTCCAATAAAAGTTCCAAATGAATAGACACTTCTCAGAAGAAAGACACATGGCCAATAAACGCAAGAAAAAATGTTCAATATGCTGGCCAGTAGAGAGCTGCAAATTAAAACAACACTAAGTTTCAACCTTACTCCAGAAAGAAATGGCTATCATCAAGAAATCAATTAATCACAAATGCTGGTAACATTGTTGGGGGGGCATTCTTATACTGTTTGTGGGAATGTAAAGTAGTACAGTTACTAAGGAAATCTATGGCAATACCTTAAAAAATTAAAAATAGAAATTCTATTTGGCCTAGCTTTTCCATTTCTAGGTATCTTCCTAAAAAAGGTTGAAGACATCGTATTTCATGACATATGAATACCCACGTTTGTACCAGGATAAGTCAATAGTTAAAGCTTAGAATTGAACTACAAATCCATCAGCAGATGAGTGGATAGTGAGAGTGTGGCAGTTGAGTACTGTTCTGCAATAAAGAAGGATAAATTTCCGTCGTTTGTGGGGCAATGGGTGTACTTTGAAACTGTAATATTGCATGAAGTAAATTAGACACACAATCTTAAATGTAGCATGGTTTCTGTGACATGAGCATCCAAAAATTTAGGAATAAAATACAATATAGATAACAGGAAGTAGCTAGACCTTCCTCAAAAAGGAGGGGATTGGTTAATATGATCCATTAGTTACTACAGATTGATCAGATCCACAATCTCCCCAAAGAGTGGATGGTAAAGGCTAAATAAAAGAGGCAAATGGGATGATTTCAGGGTTCCCAGAGGATTAAAACCCTCTCACAGAATTCAAGATTCTCTTGGGGCTAAGACTAAGACCTATGGATGGTCCTCTATTTAGTTATCAGAACAACGGAGGGAAGCAATCTAGCAGGAACTGTCAAGGACTTCTCCAAGTAAGGCATTCTGTCAATTTAGGAGAGCTATGTTAACTCCAGGAAGATCTCCACCCAGGAGTGAGACACCTGTGGTGATAGTCTTTATCTAGCTGAGGTTAGAGCCAGGTGTCCTTAGCTGTGACCTTATCCTTTGAGGTTTCATGAATTCATCTGCCATTACGGGCCTCAGAAGGGACCAGTGATTCACAGAGGTTCACTTACTACGAGTCCACAGCCCATCTCTAGACAAGGGCCTACACCTTGGGCAGACTCACAAGTAAACAGCCAGTTGGTTAATTTAATTCCTGCTCAGAGCTGCTTTGTAGTGGTGTCCATCAGGAGGGGATCAAGTGGAAGTAGGGGAGGGAAGTGAGGGAAAGAGGTTGAAAAAAGGGAACGATGGTATGTTATGTGTAACATTATGTTATGTTATGTTATACCAATTCCACACAAAGAATATAGACATTATATGCTGCAAACATGTATTAATAAAGAAAAAAAATAGTGAGACCCTGTCTCAAAAAGCCAATAAAATATGCTTTAGATTTTAAAAATGAAAAACAATAGTTTAACATGACAAACATAATATCCACTAACAGCAAAATGACAAAATAGTATGAGCTAAATTTTTCAGGTTTCATAATGGAAATTCAATGGATAACATAAAGTTAGTAAGTCATGAAGAGAAGATAGAGCCATTCAGTTCAAATGTATGGAGGGTACCACACAGAAGAACTACAAATGGAACCATCCTAAAAGGATTACTTCTGAGAAGAATGTTTTGGAGATAGCAAAGCTTATTTTTTTTTATCTTATAGTTTTCTATACTTTCTTGATTTTCCTTACTATATGGGTTTATTATATTTATTATATAAAAAGCATAAAACATTTTCAGATAAGCAACTTAGCATTCTTTTCAATGATAGTATGTATTCCAAAGTGCCTTCTTACTAAGAGAATAAAATGAACCTACTCATTCATGTAAAAGTAAAAGACACAGCAAATCCACAACAATGCTGTTGTTAATATTGCAACAAGTATCAGCATTATGGCTCCAAACATGTCAACTGAAATGAATGAAGAGAAGTATATTTTAGTAACAAGAGCAGTAATTTTTTACACTTTATCTTTTCTAGTACAATCTGATTCTTAAACACACATTCACAAATTATCATTGAAAATACCAATAGAGTAACATGCATCACATGTTCCAATAAAACTATCTTTAACACAACAATCACCACTAACATTTGAAAATTATCCGGGTTGCTAAAGGAGGCAAGATCGAATACTTTCTCTCTGATAAAATTAGAAGCTGCTGGCCTATTGATTCCTTTATTTTTATCTCTAATTTCATTTCTGGCACCATCACAGATAAAATAGCAATTCTCTCAGGTTCCTATTCTCAGAAGATGCACATATAGTTTGTCTTTTTGAGTGGCAGCAATTCATTAGTAAAGTTCTCTTGCTTATCAAACCCATGCTTTCTGGGAAAGCAGATTTCTCACTCTGATAAACTTGTTTCTCCTTCAGTTCTGCGTATCTTATTAGAGGGGTATAGTGTAAAATGAAATGAGAAGAGAAAATCATGAGATAGGAGACTAGATTTTCTGTTCACATTAAATTCATGAAGTGTTATTTCTTTATAAGCTACAAACACATATGAATTACATATATTGCATATATCATGGTTATAGTACCTGAAGCAAATAGATAATTGAGGGCAAAATTGTATGTTCTTTCTTTAGTTAAAAAAAAAAAAGCAGACCAAAAAAAAAAAGCCAGGCGTGGTGGTGCATGCCTGTAATCTCAGCATTCAGGAGGCTGAGGCAGGAAGATCCTTGAGTGCTCAAGACCAGCCTGGGCTACAAAGTGAGCTCAAGACCAGCATGAACTGCTTAGAGAGACCCTGTCTTAAAAAGCCAAAAAAAAAAAAAAAAGCAGACAACTGGTTGTTCTAGATTAGGTTTTCTAATATAGTTAGAAGGTCTGTTCACCTAGAAAGTCTTTTGTTTCAACTTTTCTGAAAAATTCCTGAAAGACACTGGTACCTTCTCCTTGATAAGTACCATAAAATACATAAAAAGTATGACATTACAGAAATAATTTAAAGATTCTTTGATGAGTGACAACTGCTCAGTCTTAGGGAGCCATCACTCTAAATGGAAACTTCAGTATAAACTATATTAGCTGAGGAAATATGTCATCATAACACTACTAGACTGAGTATATCCTCCTTCTGGGACAAACACATCAGAAACTCTTGCGGTTCCTAAAACAATACAAGAACATAAACATCCCTTAACTAGAATATGCATATCATATGTCAGAGACTTTTAGAAATGAAATTTAAATTTCTTAATGACAAGTGGTGTATATGGTGGCAAAGTAGCCACCAATCAGAATCCATGTTAATCTGAGGCAACACTGGCTGAAAACAACTAATAAACCTGCTTCAAAGAGAAACACCAATGAACAGCCCTGGACTTGCTATATTTTCATAAAGCCAATATTATAATTTAAAATCCTCCAAATTCAAAGTAACTCAGCAGTAGTTGCAAGTCAACTGAAAGAAGGTATATAGAGTTTTAAAGAAGGACAACTCACCACTACAGTTTGCCCAGTATACAGAACTGATACTGCAGCCATGATATGGAAAACAGTATTTTTTGCAAATGCGTTCTTCACTGCACCAAATACACTGTATTTGGAAAGAAAAAAAATAGCAGTATCAAGTTTAATAACCACATTAAATTTCAGCATCAGTTCAATAAATATATTCAATACATACCATCTATCATCATCATTATTGATTATCATTATTATTCACAGTAAATGCCACTGGCCACATGCCCAGGTCCTCCCTACTCCACCCTTGCATTAAAACCACGGCTGTGGTAAGTGATGGCTGCCCTGGCTCACAGCCTGTGCTCTGCTTGGTTGACAGTTCTTGGTAGATGAGGACCACTCGCCCTCGAGGTTACCATTCCTCCTGGGACTGTCACTGAGCAGGATGGGGTTCCTAAAGGTGGGTGTCCTTGCCTCAAGTCAGGGACAGCCCTGTGATTTTTTTGCCCAGAGGTTACCAATAGTTCTCAACAAATATGGGCTTTAGCTGAGACCTAATTCTTTCTTGGTTCTTGTCCCTTATTTTCTCCAAATCTCTCATCTTTTTCATGGGATTTTGCTAAAAAGAAATCTCTCAAAAAAATCACATATACTCAAATCCCTTTCTCAAATTTTGCATCTAGGGAACTAAACCCAAGCCACTATTTCAGAATAGTAACAAGGACCACAATGGACAGTTTCTTTAAATGTCCCCCACACTCTCCCATGTCTCTTGTCTGCAGCATCCTCGGTGGAATCTTTCTCTGTCTCGTGCAGCCCAGGTGGTGCTGTCAGCCCTGCTTTACCTCATCTACCTCTGCTCACTGTTGGCCGGGTAATCATGTGAAAGTAGGAAGAATAAATTCTAAGATCCTCGTTGAAGCAATCAAAAGGAAGACACAGTGGTAAAAACTATCATGGGAGATAAGACTAGAACTACAATAGTAAAAACAGCAGTGAGGACAGTGTAGGGAAAATGCTTGTAACACAGGACCCACTGTGTGACACGCATGGTTCTAAGTGTTCTGTATGTATTATTAACTTGTTTCATCCTCATGACGACCCTCTGACCTAGGTATTATTGTATTCATTTTATAGATGAAGATAATGAGGCAAAGGGTAGTTATATGACTTACATAATATTGCTGCACATCTAGTAAATAGGGAGCCTGGACTATAATTTAAGCAGCTTAGTTCCATGTTGGTAACCAATACCGTAACACTGGTCTTGCACCCCTTCCAGTTACTTCTTGGTGTACATCTGAAACTGGCAGGAATAATGATTTGCCCAGTGTAAGAACCACCCCTTAAACCCTGCCCAAGAATAGGAGTTATAGCTTAGGCCAGCTTTGTTTCATGTTGACCAAGATCAAAGGGCAAGTTAAGCCATTAGGCAAATCTAAACTGAAAAGACTTAAACAGAACGGGCCTTGGCCTCTTAGATGGTTGCTTAAAGATTGTTACTGTAAAGACAAGGCCTGGATTCAAGACCTGTAGACTAGAGACTTTTGGCCTTGGTTACTAGTTCTCAGAGCATTCTAGGAGTCAAGTCCATGTCATCCTGAGCAATTTTAAGGGAAATAAATTGCCAGGTGCAACTTTACTGAGCAGAGAGGAGCCTGTGGTTGCTTAGGCGCTAAGCTGATTCTCCAGTAATCAAGCCCAAACACACAAGCTCCTCACGCAGAGGAGGAGACATTCACTATTACTCTTCTCTCTAACGAGGCTCAGAGAACACTGGACAGGGAGCGTCTTCATTAAGCAAAGCTCAGAGCAGACAGACAGGTGACTGACCAACTGCTCACCCAGGGAAGCTCAACCCAGTGCATGATAGACTCAGTTTGTCAGAGGACCACTGACCACTCTTCCCACTGAATAGTGGGCTTTGGAGAGTGGCTTAATTGATTGTGTAGCTGACTTGGAAGAGCGTGGAGCATAAGGAGCCGTAGTCAAACAGGACCAAGAGTAGCACGTATCTCTTTGAGCCTCCAGATTTAGAAACGGGGACAGCAGCTGACAGTAACTTTTGGTAAGTACAATTTTAGTTGAGGATTAGTTGTGCTGTTTTGCCAGGAACATTTTCTAAAATATGGGAATGGGGAAAATAGAATATGCATGTCCTGGAAGGGCAAAGGGTAAAATACAGTACACAGAAGAGGTTTATTTCTTAAATGTTTGCCTGTCCACCTGGTGTCCCCATTCTTCTTGTGGTCACTATACCCTCTGTCCTTTGTGAACCTTTCTCCCAACTCTGTGTGGTCCCACAACTGTTGGTCAGCCCCTTTCCTACTATAAGAATGGTCCTTGCTGCAGACAATGGCATTCAGGGTAGCACATCACTCCGATCCAGTAATTGGTCCTGGATTGGACATGAGACTCAATCAGGCCAGATGGAATCCTTTTTGGAGTTAGAGACACGAGGGAGATGTATGGGCAGCCAGCCTCTTTTTCAACTGTACAGACAATGCCCATTGGAATGCCCACGGGAAAATGAGGTCAGGACAGAGAGGTAACCTTGGGAGATGGAAGGACAGGGAGAAATGGGAATAATATCCTTCGAGATGGAGCTGAGCGTAAAGCTAACTTTGCAAGTCAATGAGTTCCCCTTTCTTATGAGTTTGCATTGGGTTTCCGTCACCTTAACTACTTTAAATCTAAAGCCCTCAAAGGCCAGAACTTCACATTCATTGCCCAGAATGGTATAATTTATGTGACATCCCTAAGCTAGAAATGTATAATTTAGGGTAAATTACATGGATTCCTTTTTCTTATATCTAAGAAAGAAGACCCATATAAATATGAGGTCTTGTCAACTTCAAACAAGGAAATGAGAAAGGTTCTGAGTGTGTGAGTGTGCATGTGTTTCTGAATATAATGCATGCACAGAGGCAAGGATCTAGAGATTAGCCTTGGAAATGAAAATAAATTTCTTAAAGCAAAAAGAGATTTAAGAGAAAAGACAATAAGTTTATTCAGAAGAAAAATGAGGGAGCTTGAGCCTGACAGCCTGATACTTCACCAGGGAAATCAAACTTCAAAAGAAAGATCATGCCAAGAGCAGGTAGGATGTTGGACCACAGTTGCAAAGGAAATAGTCCATGATACTAGATTTCTCTTCCCTCCTTCTCCTCTTCTCTCCCTCTCCCTCTCTCTCTGTCCTTCCATCTCTCCTTCTGTCCATCTTCTTTTTAGCTTAGGAAATTCTGACAGGTGATAGACACATTCACTGACATTCAGATTTGAACCCACAACCTTGTCCACCTTACCCTGTGCCATGCCCTAAGACACAAGCATACACACACACACACATATTTTTCAGAAAAATAAACATTAAAATAGGAATTGTTGTAAGGAATAAGTTATGGGAATTATAGGTGAATTTTACAAGTATGTGATAATACTGATTTTCTGTGAACTATTCAATAGATAAGCTAGGCTGTTGGAGATTTACAAGTTCCAATCTTGGCCAACAGTCTGTATCAGATGCAATAAGTCAGGAAGATTTCACTGTGGAGAAAACCTAGAATCTATTCCGATTTATTTTTTTAAATCAGTTGCAAAACTCAGTCTTATAATTCTCATTAGGGAAAAGTAAAAGTTACTGATGACAGTCTCACCATTTTGACTCCATAATTGAAGATTATCATTTTAAGGGTTCAAAAGTAATGTACAACAACTGTAAATAAAAATGAAAGTCCAGGTAAAAGAATGTTTAACCCTGTTTTGTTTAGCATGATTTTTGGATTTCTTTCTAATGAAAGATAGTATGTCAGCAAAAATGTTCTTCACATGGTTTTCTGATGCGTAGTGTGTTGGGGTATGGCTATAAATCAGTTGCTTTCTCTGGATTTGTTTTTGTAAGAATACTTTCAAATTCTAGGAAGGAAGGCCTTATACTATTAAATCACAAGGAAAAGTTTCAAACAGAATCTAAGGACGATACCCTCACAGCTAAGAAAACTAAGGATATAATTTATCATCCAATCTAGGATATGTGGGAAATTAGGAGTTGGTATAAATACTTTCTCTGGGTCAATGGAGCAGTGGACATGAAGTGTGACTGTCCCAAGCTACTTCAAAATCTACTCTTCTTAGGCTAAGAACAACTTAAATATTCTTGGTTTCTTCACGAGTAGCCATCTATAAACCCAGGCATCTTTCCAGGAATATAGGAGGGAGTAGATACTGTCAATAAGAGGACATGGAATCTTTTTCCCAAAGATGACTCCCTAATTTCATATGGACTATGTGGAATTATCCCTTTGTTCATTTCTATGAGGTACTGGGAATATTTTTAAAATTACACTCAAATACATATATCCCCAGAATTGCCATAATGAGTTATGTTTGGAAATTTTTAGCAATGAAATTTTCTATCTTATAACATTATAGAGTATATAAAATTGTAATTGAACCTTCTTCTAATGGCTCAAGAGTTAATTCAATAGTTATTGAATGCTCCCCCTGTGCTGGGAAATGTGTAAGGTGTTAAAGATGTAGAGATGAATAAAATACAGCCTTTCTATCCAGGGACCCAAGAACAGATGAAAGGCAAAAATAAAAACAATTTATACAATATGAGTTGCAATTCAAAAATGCGTATGGTTAGGTCCAAGTGAGAACTATGGGAAAGCTGGAGGAGATACTCTTCTAAGAGGAAGAGTAAGTGTGAGTAAGCTCAGGTAAAATGACAGCAATTCTATCAACTGGGGCAGTGAAATTTATATTTTGAGCCTCTCTTTTTTTATCTTTGGTACCAAGAATAGAACTCAGGACCTTGCACTTGCCAGGCAGGTGCTTATGCTGCTGAGCTATATCCCCGGCCCTTTCTTTTTAAATATAAAATCCGAGATAAAATTCTCTATTAAGATTGACACAGTGAGATAACACTGGAACTTTAAAGGTCGTGAGAAAAGTTTGAAATTGCTGCTGTGGGATATTTCAGGAAATGCTGGTAACCAAAGCAAGAAGTGGATATGGTTTGAGCGCAGGTGAGCTCAGAAATTATGAAGTTGTTGTTGTACTAATGCACACTATAATGTCATATTCTTGAGCAGGAATTGGCTAATAATGCGTAGCAAATGAATAGATAGCTGAAGAACCAATCAAAGCTGGAGAATGTAGAGCCAGCGTAGTTTAGAATAAGAGGACAATGCTATTAACTAATAGTGGTTTTTGCAATCCCCAAGGATATAATGGATCCAGGCCAGGATCACCACGGTAGCTAAAATCACCAAATGCTAGACAACAGTCCTTATTTATCGTCTAAGGAAAGTCTTTAGTATGATATGTATCTGCCAAAAAATTAAACTGAATCTGTTGATCAGTGCACTGTATCTAATTATCAGTTTGTAAGGACAGAACAGATAAAGGAACAGGAACAAGATAAAGCCTCTTATGGGAATGTGGGTGTCATTATCAAAATCCAGACTACAGGAAACATCATGGGCAAACAATCCAATTTCCACAACAAGTTAGTTACAAAAGAATGGGAGGGTAAAGGAAACTTTAGATGAAAATAGAATTAAGCAATGTATCAGCCAAGTGGGCTGGGTGATTACTAATATTAAAAAAGTTATTAATGTTTGGTTGTGATTATGGACTTGAAATATTTAAAAGTTGTCTTCATATAATATACATAAATATATATATATGTACATATATTTGTGATACATAAACATCACAAATAAAATATGGTATCCCTATCATTTACTTCAAAGTAATCCATTTTGGGAGGGACGCATACTGGAAACAAGATTTGCGAAGATGGTTCTTAGAGATCTAGTTTTATTATTCTGTTTTTTCCTTTTTCTCCCTTTCTCTTTTTTTTTTTGCGGTACTGGGAATTGAACTCAGGACCCTGCGCTTGCTAGGCAAGCGCTTATTCCACTGAGCTATATCCCCAGCCCTCTCCTTTTCTCTTGATGTTGCTATGATGTCCAGGTTGGCTTTGAACTCCTGATCTCAAGCTGTCCTCCTGCCTGAGCCTCCCAAGCAGATTGGACTCCAAGTATGCACCATAGTACAAGTTTCCCAATGTTTCTGTATGTTTGAAAATTTCCACTGGAACACGTAACAATCAAAAAGTGGAGGAATATTCCATTGAAGTGAACTTTCCTATGAGAATTCATAGGGAGGGAGTCTATTGTGGAAGGACGAATAACCAGAGAAAAAATGAGGGGCTTAAAGAACTGGAGGACAATCCTATCTTGCTGAGGCCCACGAGTAGGTACGTGTGTTAGAAAATGAGAAAGTAACAGACTATGCACAATATGCCGGCTCCGACTATGCCGTAGGAGTGATGTCCTATTGCATAAGGTGAGGAAGGCTACTCAGGGAAAACAGGAAGGTTATGGTAGAAACTAGGCAGAAAATTTCATGAACCAGAAGCCCGGGTCCCCATTAAAGCAGACAAGTGACTAGTAGGAGAAAAGAGGCAGTGGCTCACCGGAGTAAGTACCAGCTCCACAGTGCGCCCTTTGCCCACTGCCCTTGTCTTTGTCTCTGCTGTTAGTTCCCCAGCAGCAGTTAGATTACAATGGCCTCGTAAAGGTTGCCGCAGAGCTCTCTGTAGCAGAGAGTATCAACATTCCCTTCTTTATTTCTGGTGTTTCTGCTTTCTTCCAAATCTGGACTGAGCGGTAATGATGTCAGACATTTTATTCATCAAAGAAGGGGACCCGGCTTTATTGTGGGTAATGAACAGGGTGCCACTCTTTCTAGCCTGTGGGATTAGAAGTGCCAAGGAAATTCTCACTGCATCTCAAAAGGCATCTTTTCCTTCACTTATGACAAATTCTTGGCAAGTTTCAGTGTGGTTCTTTTTCAGGACAAGAATTACTTTTCTTGTGAAGGATGATTTTCTAAATAGGAGTACATGTTTGCAACTCAGTTATTTCCAGTGTTTACTCTAGGACATCAAAGAATGATTTGAAATGGAGAAATAGATCTTGGTAATTGTTATTAGTCACCCCGGTTATAGAATTTTAGATAAAGCGAAGTTTAGCATATTTTTTAGATGGTGACTCTAAATGTGTTTAGAAGAGTCCCAAGATAATTTCCCCATAAAAAAATTGACTTACTTTCTTATCTTGTGTGCACAATTGACAGTTTCTCTTTTGAGCACATGCTGAAATAAAAAAGAAGCGCAAAATGTAAATCCAAAGCCTACTTATTGCTCAATTTAATTTAAAAAGTACACTTATTGAGTTGTTTCTGTTTCAAGCACATTCACTTGTGCCCAAGGATTGGATCTCATAATTTTCATAGATCTAGACATTCTGCCTGGGAAGATGGCTCAGTGGCACAGCACCTGCCTGGCAAGCACAAGGTCCTGAGTTCAATTTCCTGTACCAAAAAAAAAAAAAGAAAGAAAGAAATAGACGTTCTTCCCATGAGCACTATTTAAATCCACACTGATTTCCTCTTGTTACTTGGAAGAACATGAAATGGCATCATTCTAGATCAACTAACCCCCACCCCCTAAAAGATGAAAAAAAAAAATTGGCCACATCATGTACATTTAAAACACTGTACTATGAAAGACCCTTTAAATAGCTCTTTTGTAAATAAAAGGGGACAAAGAGATGGAGGAATGGGCAGATAAGGAATATAAAAAGAATAAAGGTGTGTTATGTCCGTGTACCAACTCCTGTGATGAATGTCATCGTTATGCGGTGCAAACATGTACTAATAAAAATAAAACATGAGGAAACTTCCTTTAGTAACTTTGCTTACTCAATATAGTTCTGCTGAGATATTCCTGGTTAACTACTAAGTCCTTTAACTGTTAAGAGAATCATTTTTCACTCTTCTCTGGCACAAAGCTGTGAAAACCTTCCCCCGTTCCCATGAAAATTTTATTCTTGCTTTGGAAAAGCGCAAACAGTATAACTTATATTTGAAAGCTCTTTAAGTTTGGGAAAAGGCATTTTGATGGCACATTTAATGGTTCTGATGTTTTCTTGAAGAAAATGGTCCAGGAGTGTCGTAGTTATTCTGTGACACAGTAACAGTAAAGTCACTCTGCCTCTTACTTGGGGGAGACTTTACAGGATCTTTGGGAAAGTTCACAGCTGTCTATTTTGGAATGCAGATCTGATTTGGCTTGGGAAAAACTTACAGTTCAGTTTTCAAATCAAGTCCTACTGAGCATTATTTCCTCCTAACCAGCCATATTCTTGAAGCCCCTATGGGAGAGCCGAGGGGAAGGAAAAGCAAGCTGAAAGGAAGAGATGCCAGTGTTGTCTCCGTCAGAGCACAAACAGCGCTCGACTTGGCCACCATTCCCCTGTTTACTCTGCCGCAGCTTTTTTGTTAACTGGCATTTTAATGCTGGAATAATTTCAGATTTACAGAAACATTATATAGAGAGTACTTATCTCCCACTTCTCTCCAGTGCTACCATCTTATGTTTGTACAGTACACTTATCAAAAGTAAGAAGCCAACATTAACTAACACACTGCTTTTAACTGAATTCCAGTTCGAGAAAGATTTTGCTAGTTTTCACACTGATTTCCTTTTTGTGTTCCAGGGTCCCATCCAGAATACCACCGTTCATGTAGTCATCGTGATTCCTCTGGTTTGTGACAGTTCTTCAGTCTTTCCAGCCTTGGCAGTTTTGAGGAGTGGGCTGATGTTTTGTAGGACAGCGCTCACTTTGTACATGCTTGATGTTTTCTAGTTGATTAAACTGGCACTATGGGTTTTGGCAAACAGCCACTGTGGAAGTCAAGTTCCTTCCTCAGCACAGGTCAGTACATGGTCTCCTGTGGTTCCACGCCAGAGACTCAGACCAGCATTTGTGTTACTAACTAGACATCTCCTTGATGATCATTACTGTCTTCCTTGGAAAGCCAATGATGAGCAGCTTATCTCTGTGCCACATGCACCTGCTGGTTCTTTCTTCTGTGCTCTTCCTGAAGAAAGAGGTGATAGCAATTTCTATGGTATTTTCAGGTACCAGATTCTTCACACTGGAGGCCTGATGTTTGTATATTTTCTATCTACTTATGCCCTTCCTTTTGCTTACACTCTTCATGACTTCTGTAGTGTCAGGGCCTTGTACTTCTCTCTGGCCATTCTTTCTATTTCCTAGCTATACTGACACATCCTTGGCTGTCTCTTCTCCCACAAAGGGTCACCATTTCAAACATCCAGAGATGCCTGGCATCAAAATATATTACACTGTATATAAAGTAAAACTATTTTATTGGTATTGCCATGACAAATGAATAGTTAGATGTTAATAAGTTAATAGTTAAAATAGTGTTATCTGGAAGGGAAACCTTTTAAAAAACAGCTATGAAAAAACAACAAATCATAAGATTTTATATGTTGAAAGTCTCTATACTGCAGCATTTTGGTCTTTTTGTGTTTAGTTATGCTGTAATGGTTGCCTTCATGTCCTAAATCAATTCAAAATGTTTATATGTCATGGTCATTTTGACTTTCAGAAAAAGCCAAGATCACAGGGTGCCCTATCTGGCAAACAGGTGTGTGAGGACACACCACAATGTTGTTATGAGCCTGATGATCTGTGGAACGACACTATGCATCATTGTTCACTGTAATTTTTACTCTACTTTGTAAAGATATGTAAGAGGACTTCTAGAACTGCCTCAGAAAGTAGCGAGAAAAATCGCATAATTGTAGATGAAGCAAGGGTGAATATTTTGAGTGGGATTAATGGCAGCATGTCTTAATAAACGTAAAATTTAAGCATTCACCATAGATGCTCATCACACTTTGTAGGTCTCTCAATATCAAAATTCAGTTTTATGTCACAGTTCAGCATAACTCCAAATCCCCCACTTTTCCTAGTGGCAGAAAAGCTTAAACCTCAAAACTTCAAATTTAGTCAATAAAATTCAGCCTCCTTTGAGTAAATATTTAGCTAAACTCAGGGCTTGGGGGTCAGTTCTATACTAAGTGCTGTTTCTTTTTAGAGTACAACCAAGGATGTAGGTGAAATTTTCAATGAAGGCTCAGGATGTCTTTCTATGTCTGAGAAGCCACATCTTTGTTAGATAGAAATGTCAAGGGCAAACCTAAGGGGGAACAGAATGGTCAGGGAGCTGATATCAAGATGAATCACAGGGGCTGGGGGTATAGCTCAGTGGAATAAGCACCTGCCTAGCAAGCGCAGGGTCCTGAGTTTGATCCCCAGTACCGCCAAAAAAAAAAAAAAAGATGAATCACACTTCCCAGGCAAAGCAAAGGCAAGCTGTTTCCCCAGAAATACAGACCAGAATTGGTCAGTGCTAGGAATGAGTTAGCTGAAACCAGGAATTTTGGTCTTTGGCAAGCAGAAAAGGTTATTTGTAACTTTCCATGTGTTTTATGTGTTTATTTGCTTTCTTTTTGCTCTTCTTCAGTGTTTTAATAAAATCTTTTGAAAAATTTCTGCATGTCTTCATTTTGCTAGGGAATCAGTGAATGGTGTGTTTCTATGCTTGGCCTGTATTTAAAGTATTGTTTATAAAGAGAAGAGGCCAGAACTGCACTGGAGCAACGTTTCTCTTGAAGTATGTATGAGAGTGATCAGAGGTTAAAACAAAAGGGAAATGTATGGGGCAAACGAGACCAAAAGAAACAAGTCATTACTGAGCCTGTGCCCAGTCCCTTCACCCAAAGGAGATTCTAATTTCAGTGCAAAGCTGAAACTGCTGTGTTTAGGAGGGAAGCCTGATTTGCTTAAACATACTAACACTGTTTTATGCTTTGGAAAGGCAACCGAAGTAATTATTCTGTCTTCCTAGAGGTAGCATTCTTGGCTTTACAGCATATTCTCAGAATAATTCAAATTCTATTTTATCTATACAGTTCCAACTTAGATATTAAGAAAACCTTATTTGTAGGTTCACAGATTCAACTCAGCATGAATTTTAACATTTAAAAATTTTTCAGCTGGGGAGAAAAACTAAAGGAATCCTCCAAACTGAAGTAATTAGTGCTTAAGAAAAACTCAAGTCAGCTAGCTGGACATGGTGGCACACATCTGTAATTCCAACACTCCAGGAGGCTGAGGGAAGAGGATCACAAGTTCAAACTCAGCTTGGGCAATTTAGCAACTCAGCCAGGCCCTGTCTAAAAATTAAAAAGGGCTGAGGATATAGCTCAATGCAAAGTCTAGGTTCAGTCCCAAGTACCACAAACAAACAAAAACAAAAGAAAATCCAATTGAGCAATTTATTAGCTGGGACCTAAACACTAAGAAAAGATCCACGGCTATTGAATGGGTCAGATTAAAACAAAACCAATCTCACCCATGCCATGAAGTTTATTTGCTGCAGGTCGTGTCAAAAAAGCAAGAAAGAAAAATCATGCTTTTCCCAAATTAAACCTGGTTTTACCCTCCACACACACACACACACACACACACACACACACACACACTTTTTATGTTTCAGATAAAGGAAACTAATTTGATTCCAGCTTAAAATTGGCTTCCCCCAAAATATCTAAGGCCTTTAAAGATGTCCTCCTCCAAAACCAAGCAGCATTTGACATGGCAACGTCAGTGGGCCAGGATGGCTCCCCTAAAATATGAAATGTAATGGAGCCTGTCCAGCACTTGCCTCTGGCCTTGGGAACACTCACCGTCCTCAACCTCACTTTTTCTTTTCTGCTTGTTCCTCTGACTGAAGATGTGGGAAAACCCATTATCTGAGAAGTGGAAAAGTAGTTGGATGAGAAACAAGGAGAGGAAAACTGGCAGGAAGAGCTGGCCCCACGCTCTCATCCAGGGCATGGCTCCTCAGCCCAGCAAATGTGGAAGTCACTGGTACTGATTAGACAAGTGGTCCCTCCTCAGGGACTGTGACCCATCACAGTGCCGGGTCCTGAGGCTGGTCTTTCTGAGCCCTGGACCTCAGCATAATTAACAGAATCTTAGAACCCGTAATGTTCCAGCCAGAATGTGGAATGTTGTTAATGTAATCCTGGTCCCACTGGGGACAGGCTTCCTGAGCCCCAATGAGCACTATGTATTCTTTGTCCACTGGACTCAATCAAGTCTTATCAAAGCTCTTTTTGTGCTATTCTGTTGTTTTTGAGAAAGAGCTAGATTCTGATTTCCACTACTGCACAGCATGTAAAGCAGTTGTGCTTTTCAGGGGAACTTTCCCCAGGCATAAGTGAATTTATCAGTCACTCTACTTCATCAGGATATCAGCAACATCAGTAAGTGGGAAGACCATGGAACTTGTAGCTCTGGGAAATCCTGGTAAGCACTTATGCCACTGAGCTATATCCCCAGCCTGCTCTCGGAAATCCTGAATCTTGTCCTTGATCAGCCCAGTCACCCTGTGTTCTAATGTGGTTTCCTCATGTTTCAGTGCTATGCAGATGGGTGCTTTTATTTTCATAGTTATACATTTATTTTAATTTGGTTTAAAAATATAACTAGCAATTTTAATGATGTAATTGAAACAATATAAACTTTCTTTTTAAAACAAACTTATGTTTAAACAGTCAATTTCAAAAATACAAGTAACAGTACACAATTTAAATGCTTTGGCGAGAATTGGGAAGGTGGTTCCAGAATGACTAGATTTTGAGCAATATTTACCAGTGTGGGTGTGGAAATGTTATCGTGGGTGATAGGGCCCCAGGATAAGTTTTCAGGTTCTTGTGCAGAATGAATGAAGAGTTGGACTTCGCCCCACTGGAAAGAAAAATGCAGATAGGTTTAATGAAGTTTAATTAGGCAAAGGTATACTCATGCTCAGAGTGAGCAGACACATGTTGATTGAAAGGAAGATGGAACAAACGTGGATGAAGTTGGGTTTAAGGATTTGAGATGTGTGCCCAGCCTAGAGCTCCTCCCATTGGGTCTTTTAGGGCATGATGGTCCACAGGATTGACAGGGTGCTGAATCATGCCAATTTTATCTACTGCATGTGTCCTTTCCTATAATTCACTCTATCGTAATTGGATGAATGAGATGCAGTCCATATGTATGATCCTTTAATGAGTCCCAAGTGGAAAAAGGTCATTGTAGGTATTTATGCAGGTCTAGAACACTTACATTCTAGCTTGAGTTTTTGGAAATTCAGGGGTCTTTGTTATTTTCATTTTTGCCTCTGAGCAGTACATCTTAGGCTAAAGATCAGAAGGTTTGACTCTGGGGTATTATTCAGGTTCAGGTGAGTGGAGGGGAGTGGTCCCACAGCTCCTAACTATACTGTATTAGAGAGAGGTGGGAGGGGGTTGTTCCTGACCAGCACCCATCTTGTTTCATTTTCAGAAATTAATGATGCAGGCTATCATGGCTTTCCTCATGATAGCCCACTCTGCTTTCTCCAGGGTGTTTTTTAATCTTGCCTTTTCCTGTTACTCAGCCCAAGCTCACTTTGCAAAGCCAGTTTCTCTCTCATTCTTCAGTTTTACTTTTTCTAATAAACTTTGCCACTGCTTTTAGACAAAAAAGAAAAAAAATGATGGAAACATGATCACGGCTAGTGGTCATGAAAGGAAAGATCTTTAAAAAATAGCAAGACCAAAAAATAACAATTCAATAGGCACAAGATGATGCAAGGAAAAACAAAATAAGACTAATAGGTGTTAGTGAAAAGGCAAGAGTCAACACTAATGGCATAAAAAGAATATTTACAGAAGCAATAACAGAAAATTTCCCAATCATTGGAACAGAATGTGACATACCAACAAGTGAGGCATATAGAACTCCACTTAGCCATGACCAAGCTAAATCTATAGCCAGACATATAATAATCAAGATCCCAGGAATTCTGCACAAGAGTGGAATATTAAAAGCTGTTAGAGAAAAGAAATACATCATCTATAAAGGAAGGCACATCAGAATCACAACAGACTTCTCAACACAAACACTCAAATGAGGAAGAGCTTGGAGTGAAGTATTTCAAGTACTGAAAGAAAACAACTTCCAACCCAGACTGATGTACCCTGCAATTTCAAAATTAATGGAGAAATAAGATACTTCCATGACAAAGAACAGCTGAAGAAATTCATGACCAACAAGCCAACCCTACAAGAGCAAACATGGACTTAGGCGACATTTACAGTATCTCACCCAACAATATCAAATACACATTCTTCTCAGCTTCACACAGGATATTCTCTAAAGTAGACCATATGCCAGCCCATAGAACATGTTTAAGTAAATATAAAGGAATGGAAATCATTGAATGCACATTATCTGATCCAAAATGCAGTGAAATTGGACATTAATGACAAAAGAAACTGCAAAAGCTCCATAAACACATGACAATTAAATAACACCCTCCTGAATAACCAATGGTTCACAGATGAAATTAAAGAGGAAATAAAACAAAATCTAAAAACAAAAACAAACCCCAAATCTACAATCAAACAAAAATACAAATACAAGTTATTGGAACCTATGGGACACAATGAAAGCAATCTTAAGAGGGAAATTTATAATCAATTCTCACATCAGGAAAACAGAATAACCACCAATAAACAACCGAATGCTACATCTCACATGACTAGATAAAAAAGAGCAAGTAAACCCCGAAGCCCATAAAGGTCACAGCAGAAATTAGTGCAATTCAGACTAAGAAAACACTACAAAGAATTAATGAATCAAAAAGTTGGTTCTTCGAAAGAATAAATAAAATTTATAAACCATTAGCCAACCTTGTAAAAAACAGGAAAGAAAAAACTAAAATTCATGCAATGAGGAATGAAAAGGGTTAAATCACTACCGATCCTGTGGAAATTCAGAAGACTAGCAGCACCTACTTTGAAAACCTTTACTCACATAGGATGGAAAACACAGAAGAAATGGACAGACTCCTAGAAAAGCATAAATTACCAAAGCTGAATCTAGAAGATATAAAAATTCTGAATAACCCAATATTAGTTTATGAAATTAAAACATAACTAAAGACTTACCAACAAAAAAGCACAAGTCCTGGTGAATTCACAGCTGAATTCTACAAGAAAATTTGATACCAATGCTCCTCAAACTCTTTAATGAAATTGAAAGGGAAGCAATCCTCCCTAACTGATTCCTGGAGGCAAGTATTACCTTGATACCAAAACCGGAGAAAGACCCAACCAAGAAAGAGAACTATGGGCCAATCTCCTTAATGAACATAGATGCAAAGTGCCTGGAGAAGATACTAGCAAACAGAATGCAGCAAATCATCAAGAAGATTCCACACCACAATCAAGTGGTATTCATTCCAGGAATGCAGGGACGATTCAACATACATACATAAATTAATGTAGTATACCATATCAACAGAGCCAAAGGCAAAAAGCACATGATCATATTAATAGATGAAGAAAAAGCTATTGATAAGACCCAACAGATATTCATGATAAAAACTCTAGAGAAAATCAGAATACATGGTCTTTATCTCAATCTGATGAAAGCATCTGTGACAAACCAACAGCCAGCACATATGAAACAGACAAAAACTGGCGGCTTTCACTCTACGCTCAGGAACAAGACAAGGAAGGGGACTGTCACCGCTCCTACTCAATATTGTTCTGGAAACATCAGTCATAGCAATTAGAAAAGGGAGAAATGAAAGCAATAAGGACAGGAAAGGAAAAAGTTAAATTATTATTACTTGCACATGGCATGATACTCTATGTAGAAGATCCCAAAAACTCCACCAAAAGACTTCTAGATTAAATAAGTGAATTCAGTAGCATAGGTGGATACATAGTCAACACTCAAAAATAAATAACATTCCTGTACACAAATGACAAACTCACTGAGATAGAAATTAGGGAAACCGGGAAACCACACTCTTCACAACAGCACAAAAAAAAAAAAAAAAAAAAAAAGGGGATCGATCTAATGAAGGAAGTAAAAGATCTATACATTGAAAATTACACTACTCAAAAAGGAGATCAAGGAGGATATCAGAAAATAGACATCCCTTGCTCATGGGTAGGAAGAAATAACATAGTGAAAATAGTCATACTCCCAAAATTGTTACATAGATTTAATGCAATCTTGATCAAAATACCATTAAAATACCTCACAGAACTAGAGAAAACAATCCTAAAATTCATTTGGAAGCAGAAGAGACCTAGAATAGTGAAGGCACTCCTCAGCAACAAAGGCAAAGCAGGAGGCATCACAATCCCTGACTTGCAATTATATGACAAAGCTACTGTGACAAAATTAGCCCAGAATAGAAGGTGCAGACACAACTACAAACACACTCAGCCACTTTTTTTTTTTTTTTTTTTTTTTTGGCAGTACTGGGGATTGAACTCAGGACCCTGCACTTGCTAGGCAGGCGCTTATTCCACTGAGCTATATTCCCAGCTCCCCAGCCACCTTATCTTTGACAAAGGGGCCAACCATGTTCACTGAAAGAAAGATAGCCTTTTCAATAAATGGTGCTGAGAAAACTGACTTTCCACATGCTGAAGACAAAAACTAAATCCATGTCCATCACCATGCACTAAACTAAATTCAAAACGGATCAAAGGTCTAAATATTCAAATAGAAACTCTAAATCTACTGGAAGAGAGAGTAGGTAGAAATATTGAAGACATAGGGGTAAGCAGAGTTCATGAACAAAAACCAAACTTCAGGGAAAATAGTCCAAAGAATCAACAACTGGGATCTAATCTTATCAAAAAGTTTTTGCACATCAAAAGAAATCCCCAACAGAGTGAAAAGAAAACCCACAGAGTGGAAAAAGAACATATAAAGAATTGAAAAATTCAGGGCCCCCAAAGTCAAAGTCCCAATCCAAAAATGGGCATCTGAGATGAACACACACTTCTCATGCGAAGTACAAATGGTGAATAAAAAATGTTCATCATTGGTCAGTCAAGAAAAGCAAATTAAGACAACACTCTGATTCCATTGCACTCCAGAAAGAATGGTTATCATCAAGAAATCAAACTAACAATTGTTGTAAGGCTGTAGGGAAAAAGGAACCCCTCCCCACTGCTGGTGGGAGTGTGGACTGGTACAACCACTGTGAAAATCAGTGTAGAGATTCCTCAAAAAAACTAGGACTAGATGTCCCATTTGACACAGCTATAACCCTTCTGGTTATTTTCCAAAAAAATTTAAAATCATTATACCACAGTGATATAGGTGCACTCATGTTTAGAGTTGCACAGCTTGTAATAGCTAGATCTTGGAAACAATCCAAATGCCCATCAGCTGAGGAGATATAAAAGACGTAATTTTTTATACAATGGAGTACTATGCAGCTATAAAGAAGGATGGACTCAAGGCTTTTATAGGTACATGGATGCAAATAGAAGCCATATTCTAAGTGAGATGAATCAGATTGACCTGTGTAAAATTTCCTCCCTAGTGTAAGAAACTGAAAGAAAAAATAAGATCCAAAATGTACAATAGATATTGTAAAAGGGAAAAAAAGTGCTCAAAAAGAACAACAACTGAGATGGGGGAAAGGAGAAAAGAAGTAATGGAAAAGAACATATATATATAATA
Source organism: Dinomys branickii (assembly GCA_004027595.1). Lineage (NCBI taxonomy): Eukaryota > Metazoa > Chordata > Mammalia > Rodentia > Dinomyidae > Dinomys > Dinomys branickii. The sequence goes on along the minus strand of PVLD010001001.1, from coordinate 22,412 downwards.
GCTAAGATAGTTATACTATTAATTTCTATTAGTTCATTGAAAAGAACGGTTTGTGCTTATATCGTTTGACCAATTTTGCATGCCTGTATCTTATCAACTGAGCAATTATTTTAAAGATAACAATGCACAATATATTAACCATTTTAAATTTCCTATTAATTTGTTTTGAAATTCTGTATCATGTTTTTATTTTTGTTTTCTCTTTAAAAAAATAAAGTGGAAGTAGGCAGCAGACTCTAGAAAAGAACAATTCACACACTGAATGTCTGCATGACTGTGAATGCCTTCTGTTGGCAACAGAGACGGGATATTTTTAGTTGGTAGTAGCTTTGTTCTGCGCTTTGAGTGTGCATGGTGAAAATTTACAGTTAAACTTGGTTCTGCAGTATCCTCCCTGGCATCCTGTACTCCTCCCTGCCTTAGCTGGTAGCCAAGCAGGAGCGTAAGTGAAGAGAATTAAAGAAAGGGGTAAGTGTGGAGACATGGCAGGAGTAACCGGAACAGAGGATGGCAAACCAGCACGAACTGTAAGGGGAGCCATTACCTGCCCCAAAACAGAAAGGACAAAGTGAGGGGCGGAGCGGCTGGCATCGGAGACAGCTGAAGAAAATCTGCCAACTTAAACTGCGGGGACAAAGTACCAGCAATTCATTTGGCTGAGAGAGGAGAGAGAATAAATTCCTCCCTCTCCTCTGCTATCTGTCCTCTCAAAGACAGAGGTGTGAAGAGTCAGGAAAGTCAAGCTGTAAAGAAAGAAAGCAGGACTGAAAAGGGCAGAAAATGGACCTGGAGGGCGAACCACCGAATCAGCAGCACACTTTCCCTTCACAAAGAGAACTGACCGCTCCCTCATCCCACACGTGCGCGCACACAGGCGTACACACACACAACATATCCATGTAATAAAATGACGTCGCTTTGCATTATGGATATTTATTTTATAACCTTAGCTCTTTATATTAATCTCAGATTATGTTCTTCGAGATCTCATCCATGCAATATTTTACCTAGTATAGAAAGAACTCGTGTGTAAATATTTTTAAATAAATAAATGACTGAGTGCATACCCATGATCTATCTCATGCCTTCAAATATTGCTGGAGGGAAAATGGGCAAATTTTTATGTCTTAATGCCTAGCGAATTCTGCCTAGAATTCAATACACTGAAGTCCAATCCTTAATGTAATGAATGCGTCAATAAAGCAAAGAAGGTTGTCTCTCCTTATTCCTGGATATAAGTTTATGTGAGAAATTCTAAAAGAACTTCCTCATAGTTTGGTTTTTAAAAATAAAATTTTTAGTGTATTTAAAAAATAAGACTAGTTTATATATCTTTGCATCAGGCATTTTTTTTTTTTTTTTTGGCAGTACTGGGGATCGAACTTAGGACCCTGCGCTTGCTAGGCAGGCGCTTATTCCACTGAGCTAGGTCCCCAGCCCTACATTGGGCTTTAAATGTCCATATGAAAGCTTTAAATGGACATGAAGAGTCATTTTTTTGAAAAGCAGCACTAAAATCAATGCTGAAAACTTTCACATGTAATCTTAACAGTTGAACTTTTAAATTAACAACCTGTGAAGACAAGCAGATAAAAAAAAAAAACCTCTAGTATACTACAGGTTAATTGAGTGCTGTTATACCCAAATTCTATAACCCCATCTTCCAAACACATGAGACATTTTTGCTTATGTGACTGATATTCCTCTGTTCTGACCACTGAACTGTTTGTTAATCACTGAACTGTGGAAGTTTTCTCATAGGGCTTTTAAGACAGACAAGTGTACTCATCGCTGACTGTCTAAGTACTGCAGTTGGCTTAATGACAGGGTTGTAGCAATGTTAGTAGTAGTATTAATCTCTAAACCTGAGAGTAGATAGGCTATCTTATTCCCTCATATATTCCTAGTTAGGAGTAAAGGAAAGAGGGAAGAGCATAATGGAGAATCTATTAGACATTTTTGAAGCCACATACAATGGAAAAGGACGTTTCCATGGAAAATATACATTCTCTAGTTGGTTCTTGCTGCTAAGTGCACTGTTCAGCCAATGTTCCGCTGTATTGAGTTTCAGGCATCAGCTGAATTACATTATGGTGAGATTTGTGATTGAGGTATGCTAACTCAAAATGACAAGCAAAAGGCTTTTAAAACCCACATTTCAATGAAATCTAGCAGCACAGAAACAGCTGCTCTAAGTCCACTCCTCTAATATTACAAAGGGAGAATAGCAAAGGATTTCTGATACCGTATGTGCCAACTGCAGAAATTCAAGAAGAGCCTGAGAGATCCTGGGTGAAAGGTCACACTCTGTCTTACACAGATGGCATGTTTAATTATTAAAGAGCAATTTTAATCATTTAATCATTTGAGACCTTGAAATGAAAGGTCTTTTCGGGTATCTCCAAGTTTGCTGCAACCTAAACTCTGCTGTCAAACTTAGATGAAGCCAGTAAGCAGTAGCATATGTGATTACATAGCCTAACTTGATTTACATTCTCATGTGAGTTGAATTTGTTTTGCAGGCTCTGAGAGACATTCTTGGAAAAAAAATGAAGGTCATGTCTTTGGTAGAGAATTTCAAATTAAATCTAAGTCTTTTCTTCAGTCTTAAATTAAGCTCAGATTCCTCAGGAGGAAGGCTGGGTGGCCCCTTCCAGCAGAATTGTTTGTAGTTCTACTAGAAAAAATTTCATCTAGTTTCAAAAATATTTTCAGAAATAGTCTCTTTAACTTTTGCCTATTGCAAAAAATAACACCAGCAACACTGTTGGTGTGTTGGGTTCAGGGCGTGTTGGCTATCCTCTCATCCTCTTGCTCTGTCATGGAATCATGCATGCCCATATCTGCATGCACACATTAGGGTTCAGGCTGAAGTAATTTGGCAAGAAAGTGTAAAATACAAGGACAGTTTAACTAGTCCTTAAAAGCAAATATAGATCCTAAAATGAACACTTGATTTGGAAGAAGAAAAGGAAACCATAACTGAACTAATAATAATAACCAATATTTAGTATCAACAGCAGCAAGATGGTAGCATAGGGCCCTCCGGTGTTCATACCCCCATGGAAGTGTCAACTTGCATAGTACCCATGCACAAAAATACCTTCATAGGAGATAAATGTTAAAAGACAAAACTTTAAAATATTAATATGTGAAGGGATTTGTTAAGGGATGCAAATACAACAAAGAGGTACTTTGTAACATCAAAGGTAAAATATGAGGGAAGAGGTGAGTAAAATTACAGAGTTTTTTGTCTGCTGTGAAGTTGCTACATCTTAACATAGTCTGTTGAAACTAGAAACGCTTTATGTCAGATTTAGTAACCACAAAGCAAATCTGAGAGTAGATACATAGAGAACAAAAAGAACAGAATCAAAACATATAATTAGAGAAAATCATGTAATGAATAAAGAAGACAACAGAAGAGGAAAAAAGGAACAAAAGACCCATAAAACAATCAGGAGACAAAATGACAGTAGTAATTTCTTACCTAGTAATAATTACCTTGAACGGACATGGACTAAATTCTGTGATCAAAAGACAAAAGGTGTATGGATGGATTGAAAAACAAGACCCAAATATCTGATGTGTATAAAAGACTCACATTTAAGGACATGTAGAGACTGAAATCAATTAGAGGAGAAATTTTGGAAAATTCACAAATATATGAAAGTTAAACAACATGCGTCTGGACAACCAATGGGCCAAAAAAGAAATTAAGAAGGAGATTAAGAAATGTTAAGACAAATTGGTCATGGTAGTGTATACCTGTGATTCCAACACTCAGAAGATTCAGGCAGGAAGATTGCCAGGAGTCTGAGGTCAGCCTGGGCTACATAGTGAGTTCAAGGCCAGTGTGAATTACATAGTAAGACCCCCTCTTTAAAAAAAGAAAAGAAAACAAAAAATCTTAAAGCAAATGAAAATGGAAACACAGTGCACCAAAACTTATAGCAAGAGCAGTTCTAAATAGGGAGTTTACAGCAATAGATGCCCACATTTAGAAAGAAGATTCCAAATAAACAACCTAATATACATCAAAGGAACTAGAAAAAGAACAAAGTTAGTAAAAGGAAGGTAACAGTAAATATCAGAGTAGAAACAAATGAAACAGAGACTAGCAAAACAATGGAAATGCAAAAGTAAGATTTCAGAAGGCGGTGTGCTCATGCCCACCTAAAGAGACCCAACGACTCGGGATGCCAAGGAGGCAGGTCATTTGAGCTTGAAACTTAGAGACCAGCTTGGCAACATAGCAAGATACTGTCTCAAAATAAATATGTAAATAAAATTTCAGGTTTGAGGGAAGATAACCAACAACAACAAACCTTTAAATCAACAAACGTTTAGCTAAACTAACAAAAACAGAGAGAAGATAAAGAAATAAAATTTAGAAATTAGAGATATTAAAACTGACACCATAGAAATACAAAGGATCATATCATTAAAAACAATTATACTCCAACAAATTGCAAAACCTTAAAGAAATATATAAGTTCCTAGAAACACAGAGCCTACCAAAGTTAAATCATGGTGAAAAACAAAATCTAAAACAGACAAATCATGAGTAAGGAGACTAATTTAGTAATCATAGCATGTGCAAAGCTCATTGGTTTAATCCTCGCACTGGAAAAGAAATTTCCTATCAAAGCAAAACTCAGGACCAGGAGGCTCCATTCTGAGTTATAACAAACATTTATTTGTTTTTTCTTGGAGAATTGTTTAATGATGTAAAATCATTTGCAATATAAAATTAGGTGAAAGAATGGATGAAAAAAAAGTACACATAGTGTGGTCCTAACTATGTGATATATATGCACAGAAACAACCCACCAAAGAGCTTATACATGGTTAAGTGGTGGAAATATGGGTTATGTTGACTTATGCCTGTCTACAGTATATGTTCACTACTTTTATGATCAAGGGGATGGAAATCAACTAACTCTCTAATCATCTCTACAGCTGCCCCCTCCACCCACTGCAGATTTAAATCATTGTATTTTTTTTCTTTTTCTTTTTTGCCACACTAGAGATTAAACCCAAGACCGCACATATGTTTGGTAAGCATTCTACCACTGACCTATACCCTCACCCCTTTTTTTCAAGTTTTATTTTGATACAGTCTTACCAAAGTTGTCCAGGCAGATCTTGAACTCAAGATTCTCCTATTCAGTGTCTCAGGTAGCTGGGATTACAGGCATGTGCAATCATATTTGAAGTAATCTTTTTTTCCAGCCCTGAATATTAAACCCACGGCCTTCACACTGAGCTATAGCCCCAGTCCTTTTTGGTTTTTTGAGACAGAGTTTGATGAATTGCTAAATTGCCTTGAACTCACTGTGTAGCCCAGGCTGGCCTTCAAACCCATGGTGATCCTCCTTCCTCAGTCTTCAGAGTGCTAGGACCACTGGTGTGTGCTTCCATGCCCAAACTCTTTTTTGTGTGTATGTTTGTTTGTTTGCTTGCTTGCTTGTTTTGAGATAGGGTCTATGTAGTTCAGGTTGGCAGCGATCCTCCTACCTCAGCCTTCTGAGTGCTGGGATCACAGATGTGTGCCAACATGCTTGGCCCATTTTATTCATTTTTGAAAGCCAATAGCTTCAAAATTACTGAGAGCTCCATGACCAATTAGGAGTCATATTAACAGTATTTTAGTTTTACTTGAGCATGGTTGCACACATGTGTAATTCCAGCTTCTTGGGAGACTGACATAGGAAAAACTAAAGTTTGAGGCCAGACTGGGCTACACAGTGAGTTCAAGGCCAGCCTAGACTATACAGTGAAACCTTAGCTCAAAAAAAATAAAGAAGAAAGAATAAAATAATCACATGCCTATAATCCCAGCACTTGGGAGGCTAAGGCGGGAAGATCACCATGAATTCAAGGCCAGCCTGTACTACACAGATATTTTGAGGCCAGCCTGAACTAAAGTGAGAGCCTGAAAAAAAAAAAAAAAAAAAACAGAAAGAAAAGAAATCCAATTTTAAAAATCTAATACTGTGTAACCACATAGACTGTCGTCTATATGCTGACAAAACTCAAATTTTATAGTCTTGCACTGGATCAGGCCTCCTTAATGTCCCTCTAACCCAGATCTCACCCAACTAGGCAATAAGTGGAATCCCTCTCTGCCACACAACCCAGGCAAACCAGTTCATTAGTCCGCTTTTGAGTTCCCCACAGCCAGGCTACCTGGGATATAGTCCCTGCTAGGAAATCTACCCTGCTCACAGCTAAGCATCAACCTCCCACCTACTCAACATCAACAAGAGCCCCAGTAGAGTTTGTCTATGAAAGGGAGGTTGGAAAATGAAGGAACGAGCCTGTGGCCTATTTTGTTCCACACTGAGGGCTTAATTTGTTTCATCTTCTATGAGATCTTCACTGGCTCCAAACACAGCCTCCTGCCTTCCCCATCTGTTCGCACTGTGATCCCTCAGTTGGCCTTCATGGAACCCAGGGCCCCAACCCCAGCACACCCCTTCTGCTCTGAAGAACTGCTTGCCTTCCCTTCTGACCCTCAGGTTACTGGCAGTGTCTACTTCCTTAGGCCGGAGTGCCCCTAAACACCTGTGGCTCCAAAAAGACTGTTGGCCAAGGCAACTTCCTAAGTCTACTCTACATCCAGACCCTTCCAGAACTGAGCTGTTCAGCTCTGGTTCCTCAATTTCTCCCAGCAGTCAGCTCTTCCTGCCCATCCCACCTCAGATACCCAGCACTGGTAGCAACATGCAGCTGTATACCTCCATATTTGTTTAGAAGTCTCAAATGGTTTGGTTAAACTGCTTGACCTGTCACTCAAACCCATTTTGGCTAATTCCAGTTTCCCTCTCCTGTCCTCATCTCCTAGCTCTGCCCTCCATGAACCTTTTATTCCAGTCCTATCATATCAAAATCCCTAGTCTTCCCTATATACCTTGTGCTTCTGTATTTTTCTATATTCTTTCCTCTCCCCTAACGAAAACCCCCACTTCTACTGCTCTTCTGCTTCTCTGTGTAAAGTCTGCTCATTTTACAATCAACCTTCCCTTTTTTCTACCTCAGAACTTACCAGTCTAGATATGTGTACAATTGTCTCTCCTACCACAGGTAGAGGCCAGATACATTTTGTTGTTATCACAACAAACATTTAAAGAAGAACTAATAGTAATCCTTCCCAGACTCTTCCAAAATAAATTAAAGACTAGGAAATCTTTCCAATTCATTTTATGAGGCTAGCAAAATCAGACAAGGACATAAGAGAAGAAAACTGCAGATCAATATCCCTCATAAAGATGCAAAAATCCTGAACAAAATACTAGTGAATTGTATCCACCAGTATGTTAAAAGGTTCATTCAAGGACATCCAGGAAGAGACAAGGGTGGTGAATGGCAGAGAAACAGGCTCTCCAAGATTTGGTATCAAGATGCTGGAATATAGCAATGTGAAGAAGATAGGAAGGAGGAAAGTGGGTCCCCAGAACCCTTTGAAAATGGAAGTCCTTGGAGAGAGGGGAGAGAGAGACCTCAATGCAGAGGAAGAAGATGGCAAGTGGCACTTTCTCCTTGAGCCCTGACTCACTGCAAGGACGGGGTGGCTCGAACCTGCAAACACACAGTGACTACTGATGACCCTAGAGGGTTCCATGGAGAAACCCACCAGTGGAACAAAGCACAGATGCAGTGGCTGGTGAATTATCCAGGTTCATACATCCCCCAAGAGAGGGCAGTTGGCTGGTAGCCATCGTGGAGAAAGGCCAACTGAACTCAGAACTCAGAGCAGCAGTGTGTTGGCTCCATCTGTCAACTCCCAGTGCCAGAGTGAGGTAGAACTGAATTCAAGTAAGCAAAAAGTCAAGGAGTTGAGTTCAAGCCAGCAGGAGACACATGGACTATTGCATATTGAACAAATCAAGTTTCAGACTCACAACCAGAAATCAGCCCGAATTTCAGTAGAACTAAAAGCACAAGCTTGCTGGGATTATCTACTAACCCCCATAAACACACAAATGGCTAGGATTAATCGACATGGATCTGGGCTATGTTTGCCCACTCTGTTTACCAGTGATAGCAGAGACATGGCCTGAAGTGGACATTATTTCTACTTGTATTGTTTTGCTTCATTTTGATTGTTTGTTCTTTTTTTGCCTATGAGTGAACATTGCTTATAGTTTTCCTATTTTTCTTTTCTGTTCTTGTTATTTCTTCCTTCTGTCTTTCCCACCTATCTTCTTTTCCAGTTGCCCAAAGTTTGTATAATCTTCCTTTGTCCTCCAGCCTTGCTTCCAATTTCTTCCACATCTATTTCTCTACTCTTCTTCCCCAAACACCTTTTAAATTTTCTCCATGAGAGTGAAAATGCCATACTAAGGGCATAATTAAGGTATAAAATGTTCTGGTTTGTTTTAGATCTTTTTATATAACCACAAACCTAGTTCATATGGTTAAAGGTAGCAAATTAATACCAGGCTGTGTTTGATGCTACTGTTATTGTTGATTGCCCTACATTACATAAGATGACATAATTGTTCTAAGCAGTTGTGCTTCCTGTTAGGCCAAGACTGACATTCCCTGAAGGTCAAAAACGATACTATCGCCAGTGCCAAGAAACAAAGGAGTAGGCCAAAAAGGCAGCAAATTCTCATTCCCAGTACATTAAAGAGGTTGTTATCTTGCAATGGACACAAGACACAAAAGCCAGCTATACCTACAAGTCATCTCTGAGAAGTAGTAATTTCCTAAGGGTTATGAATACTATCAATAAAGTTACTCATCACTAGCAATTTACAAGCATCAACCCGGGGGCAATGAGGTGGACCAGTTCAAGGATCAGCCACCTGGACTGTTATCAAATAGTAACTGTGGAATGGCCCTGAATCAAGGCCAGCAGTTTTCTGAAGCTGTTGGTTTCAAGCAGGAGCCTAAAGTGGTATCTTTCTATGGTCTGTTGGCCATTGCAGAACTTTAGAAATGTAATGGTCAATTCATTAGAAAGAAACAGTGCAGCTTCAGCTTCGGAGACCCACGCTCACGGAAGTCTCTCAACTTGGCCAGGGGAGAGCTGAGTTCCAAAAGCTGGTCCAGGGCTGGAGAGGGGAGGGCACAGCCAGGAAAGGAGGCAATGGTGGTCAGGAGCAGTTGTCAAACCCAATGTGAGGATGAGAAGTTAAGACAGCCACTGGGGCAGAGTCCCCACCCTGTGGCAACCTTCCTAATCAGCGCCTGGAGAGAATCAATGCAACTAGTACACAGCCCACCACGCCTGGCTTTGTGCCTGTCTCGAGGCGGTGGCCCCCTGCCTCTCCGCTGGGTGAGCTGCTACCGGTAGAGAGCAGCGGGGAGTCTCGGCGGCGAGCCACAGCAGCTCCCAGAGATCTGGCCGAGGAGCGGACGGGGGCTCCAGCACCACAATGGGAGGGAGATGCAGATGGAGGTGGATCGCATGGCTCCCCGCCCTTCTCACTCCAACATCAGGCAGGAAGCATGAGCTGGGTTGCCGGAACTCAGCTCCCACACTGAACTCTCTCCGGGAGCACCTTGAGTCTCAGCGGCTTGAGCAAGCACCGCCTGTTCCTGGCAACAATGGGACGAATCCACAGTCTCCAGGACTCACCCCAAACTATTAATGTGAGCACCAAGAGGGTCTCCTTACAGCTTGCACATGTGGACCTTGCATGAAACCATAGCAACAAATTAGATGAAAAGCAGCAGACCAGGAGTCTGAAAAACAATAACATACTCTATACAGCAGACCTCAGAAAATCCTCCAACTCTATTCTAGAACTAATCTTAAAACTCAATTCATACCCCAAACTAACACAGTGAGAATAGGCGGGGAGATTTCAAGCCCTTATACCAAGCATCGTAAGTTCGTCCAGTGCCCAGCTGAAAGGGGTGGGGAACAGTAATACTGCAGATCAGGAGGAGGTGGGAGGAGAAGGAAGGGCCTCTGGCATCAAAGCAATGGGACAGAGTCAAACGGGTCACCGAGGGCGCCCCGACGGGGGGCGTGCCCTGCGGCTGCTCCACTGTGGGCCTCGCAGCTGCTCCGCTGAAGTCCCCGTGGCTGCTCCGCTGTGAGCCCAGCTGAGGGTGCCCCATGGACTGGACCCGCCCCCACCCATAGTGCGGTGACGGGGCAGAGCCAGGTGGTCCGCTGTGAGCATATGTGCTTTCCCACCTCCGACCATGGCAGTTTGTATACACCCATGTATGCTATAGTATAGTCTGAGGCAGCTATATCTCTTCCGAAGGCGAGAGCCCAGGGGTATAGATAAACCCAGGAATACAGTTATTATCACAGGGAGGATGACTGATTGAGTGGTAGGGCAATGGAGATGAGGGAGGAAAAAAATTGAATGATCAAATGGGCCATCATCTGTGTAACTGAGTAACAAATGTGAAGGTAACATTATGTAGGACAGCATCCAGAGCTAGATCCCTTCTATGTTCTCTGTAATTTTGTATTTCCTCAATCGTTTTTGTATTAACAGAAGTGAAGATAACTTTATATTATACAGCATACAGTGCTGATTCCATACTATCTTCTCTGTGGTTTGGTATTTCCTTTAATGTTTATGTGTTAACTAATGTGAAGATGGCATTATGTAGTACAGCATCCAGTGCTGATTCCCTACTATATTCTGTATAATTTTGTATTTTCTGTGTTGTTTGTGGCTTGTTCTGGTTCATGTCTCTCCATTCTTTTGTCTTTAAAATAAAAATTTAAAAAAATAGTAACTGTGGAAGTAACAAAGCAGATGAATAAAGCTCTAGAAATAATCAAGTTACAAGTAATTTCTCAGGTAACTACAGAGATAGTGACCAAATAATGAATGACATGGTGGGTGAATCTAGAGCAGATACAGATTTTAAAAAATAAAGGATCTTAGGAAAATGATGGAAACCATGAATGCCCAACATAGGAAAGAAAAGGACTCCATGAAATAGTCAAACAGATAACCAAGAGATTAAAATTTTTTCTTGAAAGTAAATGCAACAAAATCAACCAATGTGAGCACAGAATATCAGATCTAGAAGAGAAGTTGGTGGTTAGTGATCATAAAAAGAAACGTTTCTTAAAAATAGAGACCACAAAAAATCAAAACAGTCACTGCTAAATGATGCAAAGAAGAATAGTAAAATTGACCAGAGTCAATGAAAAAGCAAAAAATAGTTCAGAGGATACTTAAAAAAAAAAAAGGAATAGCCCTTCCCTTTATGGTCACTGCAATCCAGATAAACATGAGAAGGGCCAGAGACCATCCCCACCCACTGAGTTTGCTGCAGTCCAGGTGAAGGGCATACTAGGCATGAGGATGGCTCCTGCCCTCCCTGCTGCCATGACTGAGGTGAACTGTGCAGGAAGGTACAGAGACTGGAGGGAATGCCAGTGACACAGTAGGGTACCGAGTAGAATAGACAGGATGGACAGGCAGGACTAATGGTGCAGAGAAGTCCAAAGCCACAAGAATCATATGAGCTAACAGGTGGTAAATTATGTGAACCACCATTGTGCTGGGGGACAAAGACACACAGAACAGAGATGGGTGGGTGATTTTGCTCTTTTCTTTTTCCTTTTTTATTTACTTTTTTCCTTTGTTCTTTCTTTTTCTTTCTCTTTTTTCTTTCTCTTTTTTCTCTTTTCCAAAAGGCTGGGGAGAACTCCAGCCATACAAAACAAATCCTATCCCCAAACCCGGAGACCAAGTTCAGATAATCCCTTGATAACTCCTTCATTCTTTCTCTTCTGCCCTCTTCTTGAGTTCCCTAAAGCTTGCACGGTAATGCTTTGTCCTCAGGCCTCACTTCTACTTTCTTTTCAGTTATCTTTGGTTTATGCACTATCTTTCTTAAACTTCCCCACCCAGAGTAAAACCACTCTACTAAGGGGAAACACTTTGCATAGAAGTTCTCAATTTATGATTGGCTCTGTTATATAACTGTAGGTTTTGCTCCTATGGTTTAAGTAACAAAATCAATAGTTACCACAGTGTGCCAGCTTATAAACTGTACTTGATGCTATGGTTACTGCGAATTATACTACTCTAGCTAGGATGTCATACCTTTTGTAATCAGTTGTTCTCACTTCTTTAACAATACTAGGAAGCTCTAGGGTAATAACCTCACCATGCCCCAGCACCAAAGAACTGGGGACTGAACCAAACAGATATTAATATCTGACCCTTAATTAACTGGGAAGAGAGGATCTTGAGACAGACACAAACCAAGAAGCTCCTACACATAGAAGACAAACCTGAAGAAAGGTTTTTCCTAGAAGGGACTTGACATTAGTGATATAACTGCTCACTATACAAACTTACAAGGGTAAGCAAAGAAAAAAATTAAAAATTTGAAATAGAAAATGATAAGACACAAATGCAAAAAGCAATTTCAGACCTCCAGCCCAATCAGAAAAAGTCCAGGAGACAGCAAGATAGAGGAAAATGGAAGACACACTTCTGAAATGATAGGAACCATGATAAAGAAATCTGTGATGATAGAGAGGAAATCAGACCAGAAATAATCTCTCAGGTAAAAAAAAAAAAGACTACAGTCATAAAAGAAATGCTCAGAAAATCTAGAGTAGAGTTAGACAAAATAGCAGATGATAGGAAAATGAAGAAAACTGTGAAAAATCAATATATAAAATAGAATGCATGAAATGGATTCAAACAGATATCCAGGAAATTAAAAATTCTGAAAAACTGGCAAAACTGCTTCAACTAAACTGAAGATATACTTTCAGACCTTGAAAACAGGACCAAGGCTAGCAATCATGAAAGGAAAGATCTCTTGAAAAAAAAAATCAGGAAATAACATTTCAACAGCTGCAAGATGAGGCAAAGAAAAACAATATAAGACTGGTAGGTATCATTGAAAAAGCAAGAGTCCACACAAATTACACAAAAATACCATTTACAGAAATAATAGCAAAGAAATTCCCATGCATTGAAACATAATCTGAAATACAGACAAATGAGGCATGTAGAACTCTACTTAGCCATGACTGAAATAAATCTACAACCAGACATATAATAATCCAGATCCCACAATTTAGCAGAATAACAGAATAATAAAAGCTGTTAGAAAAAGAAACAGATCACCTATACAGGAAAGCCCATAGAATCATGGCCGACTTATGAACACAAACACTGAAGTGAAGAAGAGCTTGGACTGAAGTATTTCAATTCCTTAAAGAAAACAACTTTCAACTCAGATTGAGGTACTCTGCAAAATGATCTTTCAAAATTAATGAAGAGCCAGGTGTGATGGCGCAGGCCTGTAATCCCAGCACTCAGGAGGCTGAGGCAGGAGTATCTCATGAGTTCAAGACCAGCCTGAGCTACAAAATGAGCTCAAGGCCAGCCTGAACTGTGTAGTGAGAGCCTGCCTCAAAAAGACAAAGAAAAAAAAATTAATGGAGAAATAAGAAACTTCCATGACAAAGACTGAAGAAATTCATGACTATTAAATCAACAGTATAAAGGGTACTGAAAGATATTTTAGAGATAAAAATGAGCACAATTCCAACAGAACAGCAACAGAAAGAAACCACCAAGCAAGACAAGCATTAAACAGAGGGAAAAATCAAGGAACCATCACCAGGAAAATAACTTGACAAAGATAAAGCAATACATATCAATCATAACCATCAGTGGCCTCAATTCACCAATTAAAAGAAACAGAGTAGAAGAATGAATCAAGAAACAAGATTGAACACTATGCTGATTACAAGAAACACATTTAACACAATAAGAAATTCATACACTGAAAGTCAAAAGATGGAAAACAATACTACATGCAACAGGAACCCATAACAAACCAGGGATAGCTATTCTGTTTGCCAAAAATGTGAACTTCAAGAATGATCAAAAGAGATAAAGAAGATCGTTGCATACTTGCTAGGGAAAAACGTCAAGAAGGGGATAGACAACAATCATAAATATGCATGCACCAAATACAGGAACACTCAACTATATAAGACAAACACTAATAGACATGAAAAATCAAATAAGCAATAACACAATCATAATGTGGGATCTGGACACCCCATTGTCATGAAGAGATAGAGCAACTAGACAAAAAATCAGCAAAGAAATAGCAGAACTAAACCAAACTTGTGAACAAGTGGACTTAGTAGATGCTTACAGAGTGTTCCATCCAACAACATCAGAATACACATTCTTCTCAGCTGCATACAGGATGTTCTCTAAAATAAACCATATATTAGCCCATAGAATATACTTGAGTATATGTAAAAGAACTGAAGTTATCTCGTGTATATTATCTGACCATAGTGCAAAGAAATTGGAAATTTATGGCAAAAGAAACCACCAAAACTCCATAAACACATGGAAATTAAATGACACACTCCTGAGCAACCAATGGGTCACTGATATAATTAAAGAAGAAATTAAGCAATATACACAACCAAAAGAAAATGCAGATAGAACACACCAGAATCTGTGTGATGCAATGAAGCAGTCCTAGGAGGGAAATTTATCACAGTGAATATTCATATCAGGAAAATAGAAGGAGCACAAATAAACAACCTAATTTAGCACCTCAAGCTTCTAGAAAAAGAAGAGCAAGACAAGCTCAAATCTCCTAGAATGGAGAAAATTATAAAGATCAGAGCAGAAATTAATGCAAATTGATACTAAGAAAACAATACAAAGAATTAAATAATAAAGAGTTGCTCCTTTGAAAGAATAAATAAAATTGATAAATCCTTAGTTAACTTTATCAAAAAAAGGAAAGAAAAGACTCAAATTCATGCACTGAGGAATTGAAAGGTTGAAATCACTGCAGAACCTGTCAAAAGTCAGAAGATCATCAGTATCTTCTTCAAAAATCTTTACTCTCATGTGATGGAAAACACAGATGAAATGGGTAAATTCTTAGATTTATATGAATTACCAAAGCTGAATCAAGAAGATATAAATGTTCTGAATAATCCAATATCAGTAAATAAGATTGAAAATGTAATTTAAAACTTAGCAACAAAGAAAAGTCCAGGTCCTGATAGATTCACAGCTGAATTCTACAAGAAATTTAGAGACGCTTTAGTGACCAATTTATAGTGGTCTCCAATGGAGACCACTATAAAGCATCCCTAAGCAGGACTTAAATTAAGCCATTGCCTTTTCATGTTTGTGAATCTGTCCAGAACCCAGGCCCCTTGACTAGAGATGGGTGTCAAACTCATAGTATGTGAACTTCTGTGAGTTGCTGATCCCTACTGAAGCCTGTAATTGTGGGTGAAGCCCTGAAACATCAAAGGATAAGACAAGGTCACAGCTAAGGACACCTGGCTCCAATGTGAAGTAGATAAAGGCTGTAGCCTCAGGCATCTCACCCCTGGGTGCAGACCTTCCTGGAGTTAACATAGATATCCTAAAATGACATAACGTCTTACTTGGGGAAGTCCTTGAGCAGTTCCACCCTTCTTGAGTATTCCCCTCCCTTGTTCTGATAACTACATAAGTACAGGCTACAAAGAGAAGATTTTGGTCTTATTCCCCAGAGAATCTCAAATTCTGTGAGAGGGTTTTGATCCTCCTGGAGCCCTGAAATCATACCATTTGTCTCTTTTATTTAGCCTTCACTGCCCACTCATTTGGGAGACTGCAGACCTGATCAATCCTCAGTAACTAAGGGATAATATTAACCCAAAACTATTCCTCAAACTATTTAATGAAATTGAAAGTTAAGCAATACTCTCTAACTTATTGCTGAAGGCAAGTATTATCCTGATCAACCAAACCTAGAGAAAGATCCAACAAAAAAAGAGAACTATAGGCCAATCTCCCTAATGAACATAGGCACAAAATGCCTCAAGAAGATACTAGCAAACAGAATGCAGCAAATCTTCAAGAAGCTTCTACACTATGACCAAGTGAGATTCATCCCAGGAATGTAAGTATGATTCAACATACGCAAATCAAAAGATGTAATACACCATGTCACTAGAGCCAAAGACAGTAAACACATGATCATCTCAATAAATGCAGAAAAAACTTTTGACAAAGTCCAACACAAATTCATGATAAAAGCCCTACAGAAAATCAGAATACATGGTCTTTATTTCAATCTGATGAAAGCCATCTGTGACAAACCAATAGCTACCACCACACTAAATGAACAAAAACTGAAAACTTTCACTAAAATCAGGAACAAGACAAGGATGTCCACTATCACCACCCTACTCAAAATAGTTTTAGAAACACTAGCCAAAACAATGAGACAAAAGAGAAAAAAAGAATAAGGATAGGAAAGGAAGAAGTTAAATTATCATTATTCATAGATGACATGATATTCTACATAGAAGACCCCAAAAATTCCACCAAAGGACTCCTATATTTAATAAGCAAATTCAGTAGCATAGTTGAATACATAGTCAGCACTCAAAAATCAAAATCATTCCTGTACACAAACAACAATCTCAGATAAAAATTAGGGAAACCACATCCTTCACAATAGCACAAAAAATTGAAATACTCAGAAATCAGTCTAACAAAGGAAGTAAACGTCTATACATTGAAAATTACAGTATTTTAGAAAAGGAGATTGAAGAGGACACATAGAATGGAAAGACATCCCTTGCTTTATCACCATGCACTAAAGTAAAATCAAAATGAATCAAAGATCTACATATTAAAACAGAAACATTAAATCTACTGGAAGAGAAAGTAGGTAGAAATATTGAAGACACAGGAGTAGGCACAGAGTTCAAGAACAAAACCTAAACTGCACTGGAAATACATCAAATAATCAACAACTAGGCTGTCTTATTAAAAAGCTTTTGTACAGCCAAAGAAATCACCAACAGAGTGAAAAGACAACACACAGAGTGGGAAAACTTTTAGCCAACTGTTCCTCAGACAAAGGACTTCTATCTAGAATGTATAAAGAAGGAAAAAAAAATCAGATCCCCAAATTCAAAGACCTAATTCTAAAATCAGCATCTGAGATAAATATTGTATATTCTTCTCAGATGAAGAAATATAAATGGCAAATAAATATATGGAAAAAATGTTCAACGTTATGGTCATTCAAATTAAAACAACACTGAGATTCTGTCTCCAGAAAGAATGGCTATCATCATGAAATCAACCAATAACAAATGCTGGAAGAGCTGTGAGGAAAAAGGAACATTTCTCCTTTTTTGTGGGAGTGTAGACCGGGGCAACCACTGTGGAAATTCCTCAAAACACTAGGATTAGAGATCCCATTTGAACCAGACAATCCCCGTCTGAGTATATTCCCAGAGAAATTAAAAACATCATACCACAGCAGTATATGTGCACCCATGTTGATAGCAGCACAATTTGTAATAGCTAAATTCTAGAAGCAACACATCAGGCAAGGAATGGATACAAAGATGTGATACTTTTATATATGAGAGTATTAGTCAGCCATAAAGAAGAATAAACTAGAGATTTTTATAGGTAAATGGATACAATTTGAGACCATGCTTATAAGTGATATAATTCTTACTCATATGTGTAAATGTCATATTGTGCCTCTGGCATGAGAAATTAAATGAGTAAATAACGTCTAAACTGTATGTTAGATACTGTGAAAAGGAAATAAATTGTTTAAAACATAGAAACAACTAGGATGGGGGAAATGGAAAGGAAGGAAGGGAAAGGGAGAGAAAGTTAGTCATACTATTACTGTCTCTTGTTTCCTCAGAAGGGAATGTTTGTGCTAATAACAATTGGGGATTTTTTTGTGCCAGTGTATTGTGCTCTGGTTAACTACTTTAAGGATAATAATATGCAATGTATTAACTATTATTATTCTCCTATGATCTTGTCATGAAATTTTGTTTGATGTTTTATCCATTAAGAAATATATTTCACAGAAGTAATGGCAAAAAACTTCTGTGGCAGGGAAAAAGAATTTTAAATGAGGCATACAGAACACCAATTATGATGATCAAAAAATCTACCCCAATCCGTATAATAGTCGATTCCAGAAATTCAACACAAGAACAGAACAATAAAAGCTGTTGGAGAAAAGAAACAAATCACATATAGAGGAAAGCCCACCAGAGTCACAGCATATTTTTCAACACAAACTATCAAGTCAAGGAGAGCTTAGAGTGAAACAACTCAAGCCCTAAAGGAAGACAACCTCCATCCCAGATCAATATACCCTGCAAAACTATCTTTCAAAATTGATAGAGAAATAATATACTTCCATACCAAATAATACCTGAAGAAATTCATGACTACCCATAACTAGCACTTCAAAATGTTCTGAAGGACATTCTAGAAAGAGATAATGGGGATTACAGCTCCAGGAACCTCAGAAAAATGAATTCACTGGCAAGAAAAGTAATTAAACAGAAGGGAAAGAAAGGGAACCAGCAACAGGAAATTAATATGACAAGGATAAGTCAATACATATCAGTTGTAATCATCAATGTAAATGGTCTCAATTCACCAATCAAAAGAAAGAGACTGGCAGAATAGATCAAGAAGCAAGATCCAACAATATGCTGCATACAAGAAACATTTAATTAAAAAAGAAATTCATAGACTGAACATCAAAGGATGGACCCCACCACATGACAGGAACCTGGAAAAAAAGCAGGGTAACTATTCTATTTTCAGACAAAGTGGGTTTCAAGCCAAGGCTGATTAAGAGAGACAAAGAAGGTCACTACATCCTTGTAAAGGGAACAATCCAACAGGAAGAGATAACAATCATAAGTTTGCACCAAATACCAGTGCACTCAACTATATACAACATATATTAATGGACAAGGAAAACCAAATAAGCACTCAACACAACTGTAGTCAGTACACCACTGTCTCAAACAGATCAACTAGACAAAAAAATTAACACAAAATATCAGTACTGAATCCAACTTTTGAACAAATGGATTTAGTAAATATCTACAGTATGTTCCACCCCATCCCACAACATCAGAATACACATTCAGCTGCACATAGAATGTTCTCCAAAAAGACCACTTTGAATATTTCATGGAATGTTCTTTAGTAAATACAAAGGAATTGAAATTATCTCATGCATGTTATTAGACCATAGTATAATGAAATTGGAAATCAATAGCAAAAGAAATCACAAAATTTTCATAAACACATGGAAATTAAATTATACTCTCCCGAACAACTAATGGATCACAAATGAAATTAAAGAAGACATTAGGTAGTTTCTACAATTAAGTGATAATGCCAATACAACATACAGTAACTTATGGGATTCAGTGAATCAAGCAGTCTTATGAGGGAAATTTATAGCAGTGAATTCCCATATCAGAAAACCAGAGTGAGCTGAAATGAAGTAATGTTGAACTTCAAGCTTCTAGATAAAGAAGAGCATGCTACAGTTAAGTTCATATGAGGAAGGGTATTATAAAGATCAGAGCAGAAATGAATGCAGTGGAGATGAAGAAAACAGTACAAAACATCAATGAGTCAAAGAGTGGGTTCTTTGAAAGATTACACAAAACTGACAAGCCCTTAGCTAACCTTACCAAAAACGGAAAGACTCAAATCCATAGAATTAGGAATTAAAAGGGTGAAATCACAACAGATCCTACAGAAAGACAGACCATCAATACCTACTTCAAGAACCTGTATTCCAATAAGATGGAAAACAGAAGAAATGAACAGAATCCTAGATACATATTAATTACCAAAGCTGAATCAAGAAGACAGACAAATTTTAAATAAACCAATATCCATCAGTGAAATTGAAGATGTAATTAAAAACCTACCAACAAAGAAAAGCCCAGGTCCTGACAGATTCACTGCTGAATTCTATTAGAAATTTAGAGAAAACCTAATGCTGGTACTTCTCAAACTCTTTAAGGAAATAGACAGGGAAGCAATACTCTCAAATTCAGGCTCAGAACAGCTATCATCAAGAAATCAACCAATAACAAATGCTGCCAAGGCTATGGGGAAAAGAGAATCTTTCTCCACCATTGGTGAGAGTGTTGAATGCTGCAATCATGGTGGAAATCAGTGTGGAGTTTGCTCATAAAACTAAAACTCATGGTTGCACTTGAGTCAGGTATTCCCCTCCTTGGCATCTTCCCCAAAGAACTAAAAGCATCATACCAGAACAATGCATGCACACCCATGTTTATGGCAGCACAGTGCATGATAGCTAAATCTCAGAAACAGCCGAAAAAACTGAAAGTGTAAAGAAGGACTAAAATGTATAATAGATATTGGGAAACGGGAAGAACGTGCTCAAATGAGAAGGAGTTCAAGGGAGGGGGGAACGGGACAGGAAGGGAAGGACAAGGGAAAAAAGATAATGGAAGGAAGCAAATGGAAGCAAAACTTCTGTAAATAAGGAGGGGAAGAGGGGTTAAAGGGAGGGGAGATATGGGACAAAAAAGATGTATCATGGGCAAGTACAAATTTCCTATGATAAATGTTTATTTTATATATATATATATATATATATATAAAATGTGCCAATAAAAAATATTAGAAAAAAAAATTTGAATAAAAGATCCATTCACCAAGATTAAGTAAGTTCATCCCAGGAATGCTAGAGAGGTTGGACATATGCAAATCAATAAATGTAATATATGCCATTACCAGAACGAAGGACAAAGAGCATATGATCATCTCAATAGTGTTAAGAAAGCATCTGATAAAATTTTATTCCTGAAGGATAAGAACTGTGAGAAAATTAAGTATAGAAACAACAGAACTTTATACATCACAATTTTCACCTTTCAGGCTACTTCTTCATGTCCTTAATGCTCTGAAGTTTCTTTGCAATAGCTCTGTCTTTGGGCTTTTAATTTCCAACCTAGTTGAAATGTGAGACTGAACTCTTTTTCAGCTGAGCATGTTTTCTACATTTTACAATGACCAGGGAGAATGTATCTCAAGCCAGGAAACGTCTACAGAGGAAGCAGCACTGTACAGCATGCAGAGTAGAAGGTGCAGGTCCATCGGTCCCACTTCTGAGTATCCCAGAGATTTGAGATCAGTTTGTTCACTGCAGCGGTGCTCTCAGTAGGCACATCATGGGATCGACCTAAACGTCCATCAGCAGATGAAGAGAAAGTGTATAGTGTGTATCCACTCGACGGGTTACTGTTCAGCCTTCCAAAGGAAGGATATGCTGTCAGTTGCAACAACATTGGTAGAACTGGAGAACATGATACTAAGACAGGTAACACATGTTCTCACGTGTGTTCTCTCATCTATAGAAGCTAAAACTATTGAACTCATAAAAGCTGAGAATAGAATGGCGCTTCCAGAGACTGGGAAGGGGGAAGAATGAGGTACTGATGGTCAGTCTCAGGCAGGAGGAAAAACTTTTATGTGGTTGATTTTCTTTTTTTAGGCCTTTTGTAGAACATAGTGAATATAGTTATTTATTTATTTATTTATTTATTTATTTGGTCTTTATGAGGCAAGGTCTCCCTATACAGTTCAGGCTGGCCTTGAGCTCACTTTGTAGCCCAGGCTTGTCTCGAGCTCTCAGCAATCCTCCTGCCTCAGCCTCCTGAATGCTGGGATTATAGGTGTGCGCCACCATGCCCAGCCATGAATATAGTTTAAACTAGTGGATTTATATACTTCAGATTGGTAAGAGAGTACATTTCAAATGCTCCCATGACAGAATTTGTATTTGAGATGATGAATGTGTCCCTTGATTTAACTGTTGTACATTGTGTTCATAAATCATAGTATCACTCTGCTACCACTCAGTGTGAGATAGAGACTCCAGCTTACTGAGATCCGGTGCTAGTTGGCCCTGTGGACGCGCTGCTCCGCCCTGAAGGCTGTCACTGGTGTCCATAATTGACCCCATCATTGAGTAAAGTAACCTGAAGACTGGGCTAGTTGCAATCTACTTAAAAAGTCAGCAAAGTACATAATACATTTCATGGGAACAGCTTTTGTTTACCTGCAGAAATGACCTAAGCAGATACCGTTTCAATCTTTGTTTGTCAGTCTTCTTTCCCTGTGTTTTCCTTACGCTCATTGAGGTGATTTTTTTGAGACCTTTTGGTCTCTTCTCTTTGAAACTAGAAACTTTATTTTAACCTGCACCTACTGTTCTTTGATGATGTGGTTTCCGAACACACGTCAGCGTCCACCAATACAGACATTCCTTGCAGCCTGCACATAGGATTACTTTCCTGCAGCTTTGCCCTGTAGCCACTTTCTTTACTTCTGCTTTGTGGCTGACTGTGAAGTTATATGAGTCGATGCTTTTTCCCCTCTCAGTTCCTCTAGCTTCCTGTGCATCACCCTTCTGCATACGTTCAGCAACAAATACGTGTGTGTATTTATTCAGTGAGCGCCGAGGGCTGCTCCGGGGGTTAGGGAGACGCAGAGACCGAGGGGGTGGAAGTCCACGCTCTCGAGCAGTTTGCACCCAGCGGGGGAAGAAGATAAACAGCAGACAGCAGGGGG